>CM060910.1:941619386-941899532 GCA_030737875.1 Allium sativum | reverse complement strand
CCAATTCATTAGTCACTAACTGCAAATCAGCAAGAGAACGATTCCCCAAATATTAACCCCGAAGGCCGAAACCAACATCAGGTCAAAACCCAGGAAACCATTCGACTTAGCCAACCTTCAGTTAGTTTCTAAATTTCGTATTCCATATCGTTTATAATATTTTATAATGATTTATCACTATTTTTATTTATTTAAAAATAGCCAATTTATTCAAACGACGCTTCAGGCCATAACGCGGCCATGGCGCTGTTTTGCTTCAGATTTGATTTACACATATCTGAAAATCTAACCGTTGGATCTTCACAAAATTTATATCATTAGAAAGATCTTTTCAAAACGAATCCAACGGTTCCAGTTTTGGGGAAATCCGAGGTCGGATCTCCCGGTACAATCGTTTGAAGTTTCGATTTCAAAATACGAACTACAACGTCGTTATTCGATTTATTTAATTATATATATATATAATCGATTCTGGCGCTGTTTTTCTTCAGATTTGAATTAAACATTTCAGACAATCCAACCGTTGGATCTTTACAAAGTTAGTGTCGTTGGAAAGATATTTCCAAAGCGAACCCAACGGTTTCGGTTTCGGGAAAATCCGATGGTCGGATCTCCTGCACTAATCGTTTGAAATCACGGTTTCAAAACATGAACTACAGCTTCGTTATTCGATTTATTTTAATTATATTTATATATATATATATATAATCTATTCTTCGATTTCAAAATGATATTCTTTTCATATATTTGATAAAAATGATATTTTTATCCAACCGACTTTTATTTCAACACTTCGCTATTTTTAATAATTCATGTATATAATAAAAATGTGATTTTTAATGTAAAACAATTTATTTCAAAACACAACTATTTTATATAGTTCATATAGATGATAAAACTATGATTTTTATTATAAAACAATTTATTTCAAACACGAATAACATTCAACACATGAATTTCTATTCAATGAATGAATTTCTATTCAACACCTGAACGGTTTCTATAGTTCATATATAAAAGATAAAAATGTGATTTTTATTGTTAAAACAATTTATTTCAAAACACGACTATTTTATATAGTTCATATAGATGATAAAAATATGATTTTTATTATAAAACAATTTATTTCAAACACGAATACCATTCAACACATGAATTTCTATTCAACGAATGAATTTCTATTCAACACATGAAGGTTTTCTATAGTTCGTATATATATAATAAAAATGTGATTTTTGTTGTTAAAACAATTTATTTCAAAACACGACTATTTTATATAGTTCATATAGATGATAAAAATATGATTTTTATTATAAAATAATTTATTTCAAACACGAATACCATTCAACACACGAATTTCTATTCAACACATGAAGGTTTTCTATTCAACACACGAATATAGTTTCAACACATGAAAATAATTCTAACATATGAATATTATTCAAAATTTCGGCAGCATAACGGCAGGGTAGTTAAAACTGGGGCCGTCCCTAGTACGGCTCCTCGCTCTACCTTAAAGCCTCACAGCTTTTGACAATCAGGATTTCATGCATCTAGTTCGCATGCAGGCGGCATGTATATTTTTTTCCATTTCCATAAACTAATCCTATGTGGTTTCAACCAAATAATTCTCAACCACAAACGGGTATTTTTCAACCACAATCAATCAATTTCAAACCGCAAACAATTCAAATTAACCATTCGCTATCAACCAATTTTCACACCAATCACAACCAATAAATATCGTCCATGGTTTGTGTACGAGGGGCGTATATATATATTTATATAACAATTTCACTTCTATTCAACACATATATAATTTTTACAACGCATATATAACTTATATATCGAACGTACAACCTATACAACGCTTATACATGAGGCGTACAATGCTTATATAAGTCATACATCGACAATATAATTTATACATCGTCGTTTTCCATATCGTTTATAATTTAGAAATCTCACATTGGGTTCCACTCCACCAAAAATAGCAGAAGGCTCAGAAAAATATGCGGTCTCTTCTAGAATGTAGAGGACGTCCACACGAGTCCACTGTATCTTGTTTCACTGAATTTCGTCAACAAACGAAAAAGATCTGATTTTTACACTGAAATCAAAAACCGTAGCGCTTTAAAGTGCTATAAAATAGTTTAATTTAATTTCAGCCGTTACCTTTCAAAGTTGTTCAAAACTAGGTTTGGATTTTTCTTCAAATCCATGTAGCTAGGGGTCGATCGGCCTTCACCACGCTGTCGAGCCTCGAGAGGCGCACGTGCGCCTGAAGTGGGGTCCACTTCGGTGGTCTGACGTGGCCACGACGGAGCTTCAAAGCTCCGAACTTCCCATCCACGGGTCTCGATGGAGAAGCAACGAGGGAGGGCGAATCCTATATGGATTTGAAGAGCATTGAATTCTCTTCAAAATTCCCCAAAGGAGCAGCTACTTTCGTTGAGAGATGGAAGAGAAAAGGAGGAGGGAAGAATCGGAGGATTTCCGTCGTTTATCGCGATGAGAGGGAGAGAGAAGACGGGGAGAGAGAAAAGAGAGGTGGACCAATAGATTTTTTTATTTATAAATTTTAAAATCCGAAAATACCCCCTTTCACACATGAACACCAATCCAAACCCAACGACTGTCGTCCCCAGCTAAATACCCCATTTCGAACACAATGGGATATGTTTCGAAGGCCCATTCGACTGTTTCAGTCAGTTTTCCTTCAATTTAAAATATATAACATTCAATATTTATTTTGAACGTACATTTCAATTTGCCGGGGCCACATACTGATTCTAAAAATTCCAGAAAAATAAATCTAGCTATGTTTTGACGATACGGTCCCAACAAAACTAGTTACGTCGAATTCTGAGATCGTTTGAAAAATGGCCCTTTTCTGGTCGATCCAATTTAACTGTAATTGACCAAAACACGTTTTCCTTTGCCACACTCACATACTAGCTTAAAAAATTATGAAATTTGAAACCTAGCAATAATTTGACATCCCGGACCCAACAAAAGTGGTTTCGTCGAATTCTGAGGTCGTTTGCAAAATGGTCATTTTCTGGTCGATCCAATCTAACTATAATTGACCAAAACACGTTTTCCTTTGCCATGCTCACATATTAACTTCAAAAATTATGAAATTTGATACCTAGTAATAATTTGACATTCTGGATCCAACAAAAGTGGTTTCGTCAAATTCCGAGGTCGTTTGCAAAATGGCCATTTTCACGGGCTATATAAACTCTATAGCGACCTTTGTGAAAATTCATTTGGCCATAACTTTTGCTTCCCACTATGAAACTTCGATTTTTCAGATTCGTTCGAAAGAGATTCACTAACAGATTTAAATATTTTTGGTTTCACTAAAATTCGTTTTGTTTTGCACCCGGTATAGTCAGTCAAAGTTTGAAATGAAAATTTGAAACTACCGCGCCATTTCAGGCCTTATTTATAATTATAATTAATTATATTTATTTTCAAACGTCGATTCAAACTTACTTTTCGTCGTTATTATTTAAAGTATTTATTTTAAATATTTTAAATTCACCAAATTAGCCAATTTAAAAATTTTAAATTGGTTCAGATTTTCCGGGTCGTTACATATTCATTTTTGTCAAACATGTTAGTTGAAATAAAAATTATCATTTTTGTCAAAACATGTTAGTTGAAACAAAATTATCATTTGTGTCAAAAAATGTTAGTTGAAATAAAATTAACACTTGTGTCAAAAGATTAGTTGGAACCAAAAATATTCATTTTTGTTAAAAGACTAGTTGAAGCCAAAATATTCATTTTTATCGAAATATGATGGTTGAAAACAAAAATTCCATTTTTTTATGGACTTGAGATTAAACAAAAATGAAACATTTTTGTTCATTGAAAAGGATTAAACAAAAATAAACATTTTTGTCAATTAAAAAGGTTGAAACAAAAATATACATTTTTATCAAAATAGAGTTGTTGAAACAAAAATTATCATTTTTGTTAATTGGAATGGTTGAAACCATAATTAACATTTTTGAATTGGGTTAAAACAAAAATTAGATTTTTGTTATTTGGATAAGATTTAAAACAAAAATTACATTTTTGTTAATTAGATAAGAGTTAAACAAAATAACATTTTGTTAAGGAGTTTTGAGTTAAACAAAAAATAATAACATTTTTGTTTAATAGATTTATGATAAAACAAAAATATCATTTTTGTTATATGGGAATTTGTAAAAAAAATAAAATTAACATTTTTATTTGTTATGTTGCATAGAATATTGTACACAAATAAACTGTTCTTCTATTTGTCAATAGAATAATGTATACAAATAAATTATTCTTTTATTTGTCATTGGAATATATAGAATAATGTATACAAATAATTTGTTCTGTTATTTGTCATTAGAATACATAGAAAAATGTATGTAAATAAATATGCCATTTTATTAAATTAAAATTGTCAAAAATGAATTGTCATTTTTGTTGAAACTAGGATTGTCAACGAAAATGAATGAATCATTTGTGTTCATTTTGTTAAATTAGAATTGTTAACAATATGATATTATCATTTGTTATTCATTTTGTTAAATTAAAATCGTGAAAAATATGAATTACAACTTTTATTCAATTGGTTAAAATAATAGTTGTTAGCAATATGGAATTATCATTTTTAATCATTTTATTGAAATAGAATTTTCAACCAAAATGAAAAGATCAATTTTAATCATTATGTTGAAATAGAATCGTCAACAAAAATGAGAGAATCATTTTTATGGTCAAAACATACATTAGAATTTATATGCAAATATAAGAATCATTTTTATTTGCAAAACATACAATAAAATTTATATGTAAATAAAAGAATCATTTTTATTTGCAAAACATACATTAGAATTTATATGCAAATATAAGAATCATTTTATTTGTCAAAACATACATTAGGATTGTATGTGAATTAAAGTGACATTTTATTGTTAAATTATACCATAGAATTTGTATGCAAATCAAAGTGATGTTTGCATTGTCAAATTATACATTAGATACATGTAGGGAAATTTTGCGAGTAAAATACATTTTCATTTGGCATTAGGAATATAATAACTTGTTTGTTATTTATCATCAACATGTTAGCGGAATTAAAATTGGTTAAATTCATTAACCAATGATTTATTTAGATTAACTGTTGTTGGCTGAAAACCCTACATGGGTATTGAGATGATATTTGACATACACTAATCCTAATATTTAGTTGTATGTCAATCGGTGGATTGACAGGCTGCGATGAGCGTTATTTATTCATTTTAATGTTCGCACAGTTGTAAATTTCACTATGGATGTGAATTGGTTGTTTAATGATTATTTATCATTATTGTCGTGTTCATGTGATGTGTGAAATCCATGTAACTGAAGTTATATGGTAAATGATTGAGTCGAATTCCGATTCAGAATATCTTTTAAATAAAGAATATTTTAAATAAAGAACATTGTACTATAAAGAATATTTTACATAAAGAATCTTTTTATATAAAGAGTATTTTTAAATAACGAATATTTTAAAATAATATTCAACGAAGAATAAAATGATGATTTCTATGTCCGTTTTTGGATGGACAAAAGATAAAAATATATTTTTATCAAAATGAAATAGTTATTTACTAGAATAAATCTTTTAAATTAATATTTAATGAAGTCTTTTAATCAATTAATATTTAAATAGAATTAAATAAAAGAATTGGATTTTGGGTGTCGTGGATGATGTCTTAAATAACACTGTTCTTAAACCCCATATTAAAGAATAAATTTTTGAATCAAGATTATTAGAGTTTCCAATTATATTTAGTAAATGGGAATAAAATGATATGTGAATTGGGTTTATTGTGAACTGTGTTTTAAACGACATTTGTTCTTTAGCCCAATTAACAATAAAGATATAATTTGGAATTTGTAAATCTCTTATTAATATTTAAAAAGGAAATTTTCCAAAGGCAAGTTTCCAATTTAATATATTAATTTGGAATTGAGTGGAAATTCGATTTGATAAAAATCGAGATAGGCTTCTGTAAAAGAACATTGTTACTATATATGGAATTTAAAACGCTTTGTCATTATTCCATTTATATTAGCGGTCTGATACGGAAATTTATATCGATTATATATTGATTTGATTTCTGTGAAAATTTCATATTTAATGGAAGATGATTTTGGGTTTATCGTGAACTGTGTTTTAAATGACATTGGTTATTTAACCCAGTTAAAATATAAGATTAATTTCTTAAAATTGAATAATCATAAAGTAATGATTTTTGATATTAAAATCAAATTGGAGTTTTAATGAATCTTTAAAAAAGAAGATTAAAGAATTAATTTAAAAGAATTTATCTCTGATAAAATTGATGGGAACCTTTCCCTAATAATATGAATATTTTATTAAAAGAATATTTTGAATTGGAATGAGGCGTATGATGTGTCTTTATAGCACTTGATTTTTGATTATAAAATACGCGAGTTATTCAGAAAGACCGGGTTTAACCCATTCTGAATAATTACTACGACGATTAAAAGTCAAAGTCATTGAAGACGATGATTGAAGACCGACGATCTTCACATCGAATGTGCGACTATTGATGCCTTGAACTGGGTCACTCCTAGGAAAGGGTTAAAGAGGTAGTTGTCCGGACGTACTGGTTGATCGTCAGGATAAGAAAGCACCTCTCTTTCGTATTGGACATACGGAACGAGGAATAAGGTGTCTGCGGTTTTGTTCAGACCCAAAACGGACTTATAAATGGATGTGTGTCTGACATTGGATTTCATTCCATGTAACTTGATTTCAATTTAATATATATATGTTGGTGGCGAAGAATTTATTCTCTTGCTTAACACCCTTCTCTGAGACGCACGAGCTCAGAGGGTATATATTGATAGTTATTGATCGCATGGTGTGGATTGTCAATGTGGCATGCCAAGATGCAAATGATCGAGGATTTTGTTGAAAAGCAGGGCCTCGTGGTTGATGATCAAAGCATAGCCTATTTCGGCATAGCTTTGTGTATAACGTTACCTTGCGAGCCTCACACCCCGGTAAGAGTCAGAAATGGGACAAGGGACCCAAGGAGTGCATGCGTTTCTTTCTAGCTAGAAGTGGTATCAAGGTTTAGCAAGCCCTGACATTTTACTTATGTGGATGATGGAATGAGGCGCCTCGGTTATATTGGTCGATAGTAAACAATTTATAGGTTCAATAGGACCGGGAAACGTGTGTTCAGGCATAACTAATCTGCTAAAGTATTTGTGGACCAGCCTTGGAGGATCCAAGGGCTCGCCAGCGTCCGAGTCCGGAGACATTACTAGAGTGTATGTAATTGGTAAGGAGATCGTCCCTAGCCTTGACTCGTGATGGAAACCCAATTTCCAATACGACATTATGGTTTTGATTGTAAACCTATATATGATGACATAGTATATGGTAGCAATGCCGTCTATGATTGATACATTATGATTGAAATGTTTTTGAAACATATATAGACTAATAATAATATCAAATCCATTTTATCGTATCAAGCATTTTTGACCATTATAAGGTAAAACTCCATCCTCCGATTTGCGTTGCTTTGTGTGATAGGACTTGAGTCTTATAATGGTTTCATTTTTCTAAAAAGCATTGCGCTGTTTAGCGATTTACTTTATTCCATGCACAGGAAATCCAATGGATTAAACCCGTTCCGCGTTAGCAGCGTGGTCCTGTGATTAGCCTTATTATTAAATAAGTTAAGAAAGATTTCTCATACCAGTCCCATGACTGACCCGTAGTTTGTTTCACTTTGCAAACTCGGGTGCCCTCTTTTTCACACGGGTAGTCGAGTAGCTTATTTTGCATATTTATTGAGTAGGATTCTGGATTGAGGCTTAAAGCTATGTCCAGAACATTGATAGACTTCCGCTGTATCAGATTATTGATTCCGCTGCATTGTATTAAATCTATTGTAAATTTATCTTCCGCTGTGTTATATTCGATATACTCTGATATATTTTGTACTCTGATGTAACATTATTGTAATGTTTATAAAAGTCTTCTGTTATTTGTTGTGATGTGTTGTATGCCCAAAGTTAACATATTCGGGTTCTTGAACAGTCTTGGTCGATTTAGCGATCGGTTAGGTCCGGGCAAAATCCGATCTCAAGAAAATCCAGTAGATCCATTCATGAAGGCACTTCCAAAATCAATGGAGCAGAAGATAATATATAAAATTGATATGCGCCGCTTGCATCACCAAACTATTTGAATAATACGTTACAAATCAGGAGGAGCATATATTATGTTGTAATGTACTCTTTTCCTTTACTAATATTTTTCCCATTGGGTTTTCATTAGTAAGGTTTTTTAATGAGGCATTATTTTGATCTAGAAGTATCAACCCTCATTGGAACATTGTCAATATGTTACTTAGAGATGAAATAAAAATTGTACCCTTTTCCTTGTTTATGCTTTTTCCCATAGGGTTTTTCATAAAAAGGTTTTTAAGGAGGCAATTAATCTTATCATCTTTATATACGCATATTAAAGGGGGAGTGTTGTAATATATATGAGTGAATATTCTTTTGACATATTCTGTTTAGTCCCACAATATGGGATAAGTTTTACTCCAAGCCCTCAAGCATTATATAAGGAGCTCGTGTAATGTAAATAGTGTAAAAAAAATTGGGAATGAATAAAAGTATCTTCTTTCTCCTCCTATAATGGCTTTCTAATTGTATATTGTTTACAACAAATAATAATAATAATAATAATAATAATAATAATAATAATAATAATGACCATTCACGTTTGATGATGACATGTGATTGATGTGTGAATTGTTTATCTACTCATTATTCATGTAACATATTTAGGAAATTATTCATAAAAGGTTTAGCTATATTTTGACAATGAAATTATACGTACTTAGTTCGAATTATTATTTCTACTTTAAAATATCTAGTTCTATTATTTTACTTATATATAATTCTCATTTTTTAATTGTATTATTAACCAATAAATAATGAATTTGTAAAATAATTTATATGTTATATTTTATTTTTAAGATAGAAATATTATCAGAGTACTAAAGATAAATTTTCATTTATTCATTACCTATACAGTGTATCACCATTCGAAGACGATTCTCTTTGCTGGCTCCTAAGCTGTGAAACTCGTAAATAGCGACAAATGCATTTCTTCCCTCTTTCGTCCTCTTTACCTTTCTGATTCTGCAATCTCCTGTCTCCTCACCATTTCTATTTCCTCCTCTCCAACGCATCTGTTTTCGCCATGCGTGAGCTCCCCACAGCTCATAACTGACATCTTCGGATCTGGGCCCTCTTCACTGTTTCCTCCTATTTTTTAACTTCTTTGCAACACCTATAATTGATCCATCCATTCTCCTGTCAAAACTATGGTTCCTTTGTGATGTGTTTCCTCCTATTTTTGGCAACTCCTCTATTGATTTTTCTTAGATCTTGTGTCAAGAACCCTTTATGGGGTTCTGCTGGTGCTTCTGAGGACGATGCGGTGGAGGGATTCAACACAATTGGGTTCAATTCGACTTGCAATGGAAGGATAGTATTGGTTCTAAAGCAGAATCTAGGTATCGACTTGCGCTCTGATTTGTTTCACGACACTCCTACCATTTCCTGGTTTTTCTTTCCATTATTTATCAAGTATGCAATGTACTGGTTCTTAGTCTCTTTCTTGATGAGCTACAGGGATCTATGGCAACTCGGGTATTTTGGTTGGAATTTTTAGGCAACCCAGATGTAACGTCGGTCTGAGTTTGTCTTTTTAATTTTTGTTCTTTAATAACGAGTCTGGGTGTTTTAGTTCATGGTGTCTGGTTTTAAGAGTATCTTTCTTGGGGAGCTCAGTGGTGGTTGTATCTTGAATGGTTGTGTGGTACTGTGGTATCGTTTTTGGATTTGGTAGTGTTGGTTGGAATGTCCTGCTTCGGTGTCCATTGGCAATACACGTGAAGCCTAGGCTCTGACCATCGCCTGGACTATGGAGTTTTCTTTATGATCAACGCTGTTGTGCAACTCGTAACAATGTCATATAGTCAGTCGATCCTTCACTATGGAATTTACTATGGTATGGTGCAAGGTTTTGGTTTCTGCTGGGTGTTGTATTGATTTGTTCGAGTGGTTTTATGGATTATGCTTACCTTTTTTTCCCTATTTCGGCAATCCATGTGAAGTGTTGCTCGTAACTTTGCCAACTGGAGTAGATTCAAAGCCATCTATTTTGGTTTGTCAGTACAAAACCGGGTTGTGATGTTTTAAAAATATATTTCCCTAGTCTTTCTAGGATGTGATGGGGAACGACTTTATGGTCCTTGCCTTCTATTGAAACTGTGCTAAGTTGTGAATCCCCATGTGCATGTGTACATTATGCGGCTACACTGTTCTTTTTGCTATGTACTTTTTTGTGTGTAGTTTTGGGATTCCATATGTAATTTGAACTTGTTTTTCAAGTATGCAACAATTATGTTATACTCCCTTGCGTGGAACAATTTTATAGTAGTCTAGTAGTTTAGCTAGCTCCTATACTATAATTTAGGATAGATTAGTGGAGAGCCCACTATAAATGTCGTATGTAGTGGACGGTCCATTTTAAAAACCGAAATAATAGTCTGGTAGTCTGCCAAACTCATGTAACTATTGCAATTATTATTTGTTATAATAATAGGTGTTACAGATCATTATAAAAACCGGTCGGCTATGCCAAAAAAAGTTAAAAAATAAAATAAAATAAACAGTGTATAATCTGCTATGTATGTAAGTTATTATTCTACATGTTTTCCAAATTGTTTTGTGACAACCATGTTAAATTTTGCTTTATCAGCATTTTATTTTAGTTTGTAAAAAGAATTTAACATTAGATCTTATTTTTAAAGGAAATTAAAATTTGAATTTTTTTTTGAATTTGTTCAGGAGGGAAACCAACCGGAGTCGTAAAACCCTCCTAGTGCACCTAGCATGGTCCGCGAGCACCACATAAGTGGTTGATCTGAGCGTATTCACATGGTAAGCTCTTAGCATGTCATTCCGGATTTCGAACCCATGCCACTGTTATCATGGCACAAAATCCTTAACCGTTGGGCAACTGCTTATATTCTAGAGAGGTGTTTTAGTAATAGGCTAAGGTCTCTGTTAAGTTTCCAAATATCAATAAAGCTTATATTCTAGATTATATTTTTAAGATGATTTAGTAATAGGCTAAGGTTCTTGTAAAGTTTCCAAATACAAAAAAACTTTGTCTTAAAATATTGTAAATTAGGTCATTGGTTTTCGAAAATCATCAAGAAAAAATCAAAAATCAACGTATACTAAACTTCAATTTTTTAATTCAATATATAATCATCTTCTTATTCATTAAAAAAAGTACATAAAATGCTTCAAAAACAAAAACAAAAAATCATAACCAAAATACAAGAAATCTTGCAATTTTCGTAAGATTACAAAAAATACAGCAATTATACGAAAATATTGCATGATTTTATGTAATTTTTGCTAATTGTTTCAAACCTACAAATATAATATCTATACTTATTCAAAAAGTACATCATTGCAAAAAAAAATCATCCAAAAAATGATGAACATTACGTACATATGAAAATACATCGCTTTCAATAAAATTGCAGAAAAGGAAACAACTAAACAAAAAAGTATACGCTGAGACATTTGTGCAATACACTGTAGAATAGTTACATATATGTCTGCACTTATTCACTATAGGTGCAGATATTTATATACCTGATTTATTCCTTTTTATTACATGCAATACACTATGTGTATAATTGCAGATATGTCTGCACTTATTCAAGTGCAGACATTTCTACAACATTTTTTTTGCCAGTAATCTTCCTTTGATGTTCACATTTTTTTGAACTTTTTTTTAAATAACAACGCGAAAAACACATACATGAATTGCTATTAGAAAACAGGGACCCCTTAATCCTTTTGCATATAACTTTAGGAAGGAATCTGCTTTGAATTATGTTTCATTTTAAGGACGCCTCCCTAATATTCACTTAATAATATATATAATGCAATTTTGGTAGTTTATGTTTACACAAAAGACATGCGACACCAAAGGTATTACAACTATTTATAAAGATTTCATATCTTATTTTTAAGATGATTTAATAATACCTATAGAAGGATATTTTTGTCAGTTCTTTTTTGCATGAAAAAATATAACACTAAAAGTATTATAATTATTAACAAAGAAGATTAGGAAGATCTTCAAATTTAATTTGTTCCATACATAATGCTCTTTTAGATAATTTTGACTGTTATATTTTTGCACTTATTTAGTTTGGTAATTGTTTAGAACAAAATGATGTTACACATGACGCGTGACATCTTTCTTTTGTCGTTTATATTTTTTTTTGTCTCATTTATTAATTTTGATTGTTATTTTTTGCAATTTTTTGCTCTAATAAAATTTATTTTACTTAATTTTAAGTTTCGTATAAGTTACCAAACAATATGGAAACGAATATCATACTTTTTCCTAATATAACTTGTCGTCTTATCATTTTAGATTTCCCTCCGTTTGTTTTATGTTTAGAACAAATAAACCCTAATTTTTTTGTAAACACATTTTCTCTATTTTAGCTTCTCATGTCTATGAATTTGACATGTTCTATACATGATTTTCTTTAGCCAATTTTGATTCACAAATAATTCTACAAATTTAAACTCTACTCATAATTTTACTATCAGAGTTTTAGTTTAGAAATTAAAGAATATTATTATGGTAATTTTTATTCTAATCCACGGTTTTAATAAGTTAATCCACCACTTTAATAAGTTAATCCACAACTATTTTGTAAGTTAATCCACGAGTGGGTTAACTTACAGATTTCACCCTATTATATATCTAACAATCGATTTTGTGCTTCTTGTTTCACAATTCTGCGTTATTTCACAATTCTCATATCAGATTAATAATAATAATCCAACTAGCCTAAAATCTAGATCTCACACCAGATAATTATGTGAGAAAAATACACATTATAAATCTACTGTATGCAAAATGTTTCTTATATAAATTTATCAGTCTTGAATAAAACCCTTGATTTTCTGGAATTTCCTTAGTACTGTAACTAGCGTCTCCCTCATCAAGATGAAACGGCTTCTTTCCTCTGACATATTTCTATCAATTTTCAAGATTTAGAAAATAACTAACTGCAATTATATTTGATAATGGTGAAATAAAAAAATTTGTATACAATTAATCAACTTCAAAAAAAGAAAAAGAAAAGATAAACTACTTATTATTATGTTGAATTACTCCGCTTATCGCTTAAGCTTGGATTTAGATGCTAGGATTCCAGAACCGAGAAGACTAAGGAAAAAGCAAGGAAGAAGAAAACGCATGGAAGAAGAAAACATAGAAGATTGAGAAGAAGGGAATACGTGCGGTTTTCTTTTTTTGGTGGATGTACTAATTAAAATTAAAATTTTAGTAAAAGTCAAAGATCCTATTAAATTGGGTGGATTAACTTACTAATATGGTGGATTAGAATAAAAATTACCTATTATTAATGGTTGTTGTGTATAAAAAGGTCATTAATTTATTGTTTATTTTGCATTTTTATAAATAAGCAAACTCATCTTAGTTATTAGATGGATAGTTATTTATGAAAATTATAATTATTATGCCTTAGTGTTTATTTGTTAAATTTTTTAACCAAAAAATATATTTTAAAAGTTTTATATTATTTCTTTTAATAGTGGGATGACTATTAAATGTTCCACGTGTTTAACTGAATTGCTTTTATAAATAGGATTGATTAACTACTCTGCAAAAGCTTAAAATATGATTCTCTTTTCAAGGCAAATGTTTTCCAAAAGATAATGTTATTTTCTATTTGTTCTTTTTCTTATATTTTCGAATGCTTTTATCCTACTTTTTTTTGAGTAGGACGGATGTGTAGCGCGAGACTACAAAGCCGATTAAGCATTATATTATATATATATATATATATATATATATATATATATATATATAAACCAATTGACAAGCCCAACTGGTGGCTTAAAGTTCGCAAGATAATAGTTCAACAGCAGCAAAATATCCGAAGCTAGATATTACTACCACAAAGCAACAAAGAGACACACTACCATGTCATATACACAAACAAGCCAAAATAAGTACCCACTGAAGACATAACCAAACCAAACCAAAATAAGCTTTTATCCTACATTTATATTTATCAACTCCTGCATAATGATTACAATTTGAGGGAGCAAGCATTCTCACCATTATAATTTTATTTTCTTAAATCTCAATTATTAAAATCGCTAGTGCATGTAGAGCAGGTCCTAGGACTTATGGTACCTAAAGCAAAAATTGAAAACAAGGCCCTTCCACAAGGACTAATGTATTATATCAAAACAAAGTGCATTACTAAATAATAACAAGGAGATAAAAAAATAACTTTATTCGTAATAATAATTCTAGTTATACAATAAAATAAATACCAATTACATATGAACATTTTTCTAGCCTTTCGACTTGCAAAATTTCTAACAATATTATTATATTCAAGTTCACCGACAAAATCTTATTCAATCGACAAAAGTGCCAAACTATTTAATCTCTCTTGTGACATAGTGGAACGAAGGTAAGACTTAATCAACTTTAGCTTTAAAAAACTTCTTTCGGCCGAGGCAAATGCAACTGGTATAGTCAAAATTATTCTATATGCAATCAAAGCATTAGGAAAGTTTAAATCTCTCGAACAAGAACTTATGGAATTCAACGATTCAATTGATTTTATTTTTTTCCTCAGACAAGATAACTGTGAGCACTTTTAATTCTGAAAATAGCTCTCTTCCATCAATATCAGGTGCAAATCACGTGTTAAATATTCCAAAAGTTTTAAACGGTGTATTTTCAATGTCTCATCATATAAAGAAGTGAATTATTTTTAATCAAATAAAAAGCCAAATCTATCATCTTATTCTTTGAATTTCTCAAATTAAGTCACCAATGAAACACGAGCTTTACTCATGATTTGCAATAAATAACTGGTTTGAAAAGATTCTTCTGGTGTTTTCATTAGTTCTTCAACATTCACATCTTTATCAAATTGTTTCTTTCTATAGATAATTCTTTTTAAAGTAAAAACTGGTTCGACATCCAACACGTAAGCTATCTCTTTAGCATCCACCATCGTAGAATCAAAACCAGTGTTTCTGAAATCTTCAAAAAAAGTAATAAGCTCTTGTAATATTGTGATCGCAAAATTAATTTTGCATATATTCAGTTTGAAAAATCTTGCTAGCAGTGTTTACATTTTCCAAAATTTCATACTAAATGCACAACCCAAACAAGTAATCAAAATTTTCACTCTCATTTATTACAATACTTCTTGCTTCACTCTTAGCCATAGAATCTTTAGTATTATTTGACAAAGAAATTAGATAATCTCTTATCTCCACACTTTGATATCTTATAGATTTTACTGTTTCAATGTGTCTTTCCCAACATGTATCTGATAATGACTTAACTGAACAACCTGACACATGATCTATAAAAACTTGTCATCTTTGTATGGGTGAGGAAAAAAATATTAAATCTCCGTTGGATCACACCAAAAAAGTTTGATGCTTTTGAACATGATTTAGTCATATCACAAAATATAAGATTAAGACTGCGACAACCACAAGGTGTGTAGAAAGCTCTCAGTTTAATTTCTAATAGTCTTTGTTGCACCCCTTTGTGTTTTCCTTTCGTGTTTGATCCATTATCATAACCCTGTCCTCAGATATCGTAGGTATCAATCTTAGTTTCTTCTAGTACTTCTTTAAGCTTGTTAAAAAGCTCAAGTCCAATGGTGTCATCCACTTTTAGAAATTCAATAAAAAAAAACTCTTCCGCCCTTGCGGGTTTAGTTGAAACATTAACACGTCTTATTATAAGAGACATATATTCAACACGACTAATATCTGGAGTACAATCTAATATAATCGAAAATTATTTGGCTTTTTTTATTCTTCAAAAAAAATCATTTTCTTATTTCACTCACCAATGTAAGTATTAGCCTATTTTGAACTTTATGCCCAAGGTAATGCATGTGAATGTCTCTTTGTTCAAGCCGTCGAATATGGTCCTGCGTTACTGCATCAAATTCTGCTATCATTTCAATTAGTTTTCAAAAAAGACCATTATTTTTTTATATAGCCTTTCGTTCGTTTCACGAAATGACAAATTATTGGAAGGAAGTGTTTTTACAACATTAATTTGTTATGTAACAACGGTCGAAAAAAAGTCCTTCTTGTCATGCATAGGGCGCACGCATATGAGTTGACACATACATCGTTGTAATAAAAAGAATCCCTGATGTTATGTGTCTACCAACTTATATTTGTGCTCCACCCCTTCAATTTATTCCATGATGTGGGACTATTTATTCCATGATGTGGGACTATTTATTCAAACCATCATTCCTCCTTAACAACATGCAAAGCAATCCTAATAGTGTCCCCTTTAACTCGCATCCTACGAGTATCTTTCTAGAGCACTTCCTTGCCTGCATGGCCTAGTCTGTAACCTTCGGCTCTGATACCATAGTTATGTAACGACGGTCAGAACAAAGTCCTCCCTCCTCCTACATAGGGCGCACACATATAAGTTGACATGCACATCCTTGTAGTAAAAGGAATCTCTGATGTCACGTGTGTTAATGTCAAAAATTGACCATTAACACCCCGAGAAGTGTAAATACACCTTCAAATGATATAAATCAAGATTATGGGAAACTACAAACACAAAAGCAGTAAAAAGACAGAGATTTATAGTGGTTCGGCCTTTGATCTGGCCTATGTCCAATTTGAAGAGAGACTTCATTATCATTCTCAACATTACAAGTACACATTTTCTATAACTTTGCTCATTTTTTCTCTTTACAACAATTATCTCTATTTCTTCTCTTTAATCTCTTGATTCTCTCGATTTCACCATGGAAATGGTTAGATCTCCTTGATTGCGAAGATTGTTGAAGTAGATCTTCAATAATCAAGCACTTAGATGATCTTTAACGATTTCATGATGATTGAGATGTTAAATCGGAGCTTGAAAAAACTTTAATGGAGGCCAGGATGGCTTGGATTTGTTGAGAAATGACAATGGCAACACTTCATTGTTCAAGAAATCGATCCCTTTCATGGTGGAAATGTGGGGGTATTTATAGGTGTGGAAGTGAGGTGGAGAGGCCTAAAATATAGTGTCTAGGATCTTAGGTCGTTGGAACGACCCGATACTAGGTCAACGATCGACCTAACTTGTGTCGTGTCATGCAAGGAATGACCTGCCTGCATAGGTTGTATGTGACCTAACTGAGGATGATCTGAATGTGAGCGGCCCGGTGTGCCTTTGAGTTCATAAATGAGTTGTGGCTTTGTGACCATCGGGACATGCGGACGACCCGATATGGCATGACCCTCATGCTTCTTTATTAAGACGACCTGGCCTGATATTTATACGACTTGCGTGTATTATAGCATTCATAAGCTTCAACGACCTAAATGTTAGATGTACTGACCACCTGACCTTAACGAGTTGGCTTTGACTGACCTGATGATGAACATGTAAAGTAACGACCTAAGTCACGCGACCTGACGTAAGTAGATCTCGACCCATCATGTATTGAGCTTAATGCATTATTTGTGAGCCATATCTTTATGGGTTAATATTTGCCCCTCGAAGCCTTTATTATTGTAAAAATGTGATTTTTATAGCAATGAAATAAAAAAATCCGATCTTTGTATATGAAGTAGAAATATAAAAATATAATTTTTATATAGAATAAACATTGCAAAAATATATATGAATTCGAAATAAAAATGGATTTTTTATTTATTGAAATGAAGAAATAAAAATATAATTTTTATTTGAATAGCGTGAAAAGAGCTGCATTGGAATTGCAAGCAAATCCAGGTGTTCAGCAGTTCAGAAGCAAAGCACGGCAGAGTGGAACCCTCTGTGAGAACTCCTCACTTTAATTTTATTTTTCTAGTTATAAATATATACTAGGATGCAGACGGTGTTTACTAGCACCCGACAGCCGTCGTCCACAGACCACGGACGGCTTGTATGCTTGTTTGTTTGATTTTGATGTGTAGTTGATTGTGTGATATGATGTGAAATGAAATAAAATATTTATATAGCTAAAAATATTTTATAGTTAAAAATAGAATTTTTAACGTGTATATGAAAGGAAATAAAAATAAACAAATCGGACGATTTGTTTATATACACACAGTTGACTGATATTGATTGGGACGATAAATTTTATACATCGCCCAACTGCACAAGTAAAATCTATGTTTGATTGTTTGAAACCCCACAAGGGTATTAGGATGATATTTGATGTACACTAATACCGATTGTTAGTTGTATGTCGATCAATTGATTGACAAACTGTTATAAGCGTTGAATATTTATATTTGATGCTTATACAGTGTAGAATGCACTTTGGATGATGGTTGATTATTCATCGTTGTTATTATATATGTGTGTTGTAGAAAATCCATATAATTAACATTATATGGTAATTGATTGGACCTCATTCCATATTTGAGAAAGAAATATTTAAATAGAAATATTTGAAAAAGGAATATTTGAAATAGAATATTTGAAAGTAAAAATATTTAAAAGCCGTGTTGATTAGATTGACACTATTTGGACGTGAACGATATTTATATCGATTTTATTCATTTTATAATGAATATCGAAAGTGATTTCGAAATCTGATATTTTGAATAGAAATAAATTCGAATTGAAATTGAAAATAGATGAATTCGAATTGAAATTGAATTGAATTGAAAACGAACTGAAATTGAATTAGAAATCAATTTGAATTGAAATCATTTGAAATGAATTTAAAACGAATTTATAAGGAAAAATTCAATTTTGATTTGAATTAGAAATGAAGTTGAAATCGTTTTGAAAACGAATTTAAAACGATTTATATAATACGTTTTAAAAGGAAATCGACGTAGTATATATTATATATATAATATAATGGCCTGAATAGAACGCGCCGCGGCAGTTCGCGAATTTCGACCATTGACTTCGAACGGATATTGCGGGAGATCCGACCGTCGGATTCTCCTAAAACCGGAACCGTTGGGTTCGTATCGAAAAGAGCTTTCTAACAAATATTAGAAATTTGAAATCTAACTGTTGTATTTGGAATTATGTCCAAATCAAATTTTGAAAAGTTCGCTGTAAGTGCAGTTCGATGGCCGTTGGTGGAAACCGACTGTACGGGCCTTGATAAAATTATTAAAAATATCCATAATTTGTGTAAAATCATAAGTAATTATTTGGGAAGAATTGGGATGAAAAACTCCATATTTGAAAAGAAAAAAATAGATTTTTATCGAAATGAACTAGTTTTGAACTAGAATTATAATTATAATTATATTTATTTTTAAGTAAATAATTGGATTTGAAATGGTTTTGAAAATAACCAGAATTTCCAGTAATTATATTGGAATGGACTTGAATCGAAATTGTCTTCGGAATATTTCGTTGTTGGATTTCGTGATGATACATATATTTTTATGGGAATTTGAAAGATATATATATATATCGTTATTTCCAATACGATATTTGTTGGTCGTAGAATTTGATATTGAATAGAAGCCGGTATATTTTCTATTCAGAGCCTTGTATTTAATGTCAAATGTGATTTGGGTTTGTCGTGAATGGTGTCTTTATTAAAACTGTTCTTGAACCCAGTTGAGAAAAAGATTAAATCTTTTTATTTAGATTTAATGAAGTGTACCAATTAAATAATATTTAATTGGAATTGAATTGATATTTGATTTTTGGGTTTATCGTGAACAGTGTTTTAAATAACACTTGTTCTTTAACCCGATAATTAATGGGATGGGATTTTGGGTTGTCATGAACGGTATCTTCAATAATACTGTTCTTAGACCCAAAGGAGTTAAGAAAATCAGAAACTAGCCGGGGATTGGTTAAGTTGAATGATTTCTGGGGTATTGATCTGATGTTGGTTTCGGCCTTCGGGGTTAATATTTGGGGGATTATTCTCTTGATTAATTTATGGTTAGGGACTGATTGAAATGCGTTGTGATTTTGGGTTTATCGTGAACCGTGTTTTAAATGACACTGATTCTTTAACCTAGTCGCAGATTAAAACTAAGTGGAGTTTTAATGAATCTTTAATTAGATTGAAATGATCGAGAATGGAGTATCACCAGTTTTTCTCCAGGCGATATTTAAATCTTTAATTATATTTGAACGTGAAATGGTAATTAAATTTACCGATATCACCGTGGTGTTAGATATGAAGTATTACCAGTTTTACTTCATGGGATGAATAGGTTGGGATTGGGAAATAAAATAAATGATAACTTCGGTAAGGTTCGCTAATCCCGACTAGTTTGAATTGATATTCAAAAGTGGATTAAAGAATAAATTTAAAGGATTTATCTTTGATAAAATTAATGGGAACCTTTCCCTAAGAATGTGAAATTTAGAAACTAACTGTCGGTTTGCTAAGCAAAATGGTTTTCTGGATATTGATCTGATGTTGGTTTCGGCCTTCGGGGTTAATATTTGGGGAATTATTCTCTTGTTAATTTACGGTTAGTGACAGATGAATTGGAATGAGGCGTATGTTGTGTTTGTGTAACACATGTTTATTATATACGCGAGTTATTCGGGAAGATCGGGTTTATCCCATTCTGAATAACTGATACGACGATAAGTCAAAGATGAAGACGGTGGTCGAAGACCAGAGGTCTTCATGTCGTTTGGGTGATCACTGATGATCTTGATTGGGATGTACACCCAAGAAGATGGAAACAGTTGGTGATCGTCCAGACGTACTTGGAGATCGATGGATATGCGGGGTACTAGGTGCCTCCGGTTTCATTCAGACCCAGAACGGACTTGTAAATGGACTGTGTGTCTGGCATTGGATTTTAGTCTGTGTGATTGATTTCTATTAAATATATATCTGTTTGGCGACGGAGAATTTATTCTCTTGCTTAACGCCCTTCTCTGAGACGTACGAACTCAGGGGTTATATATTGATGGATATCCATCGCATGGAGTGAATTGCCTATGTGGCATGCCTAAGTGGCAAATGATCAAGGCTTCTGTTGAAAAGCAAAGTCTTGTGGTTGATGATCAAAGCACGACCTTTGTGGCATAGCTTTGTGTAACGTTTACTTCGCGAGTTTCACACCTAGTATGAACTAGAAACGGGAGAAGGACCTAAGGGAGGGCATGCGTTTCTTTCAAGTTAGAAGTGGCGTCAGTGGTTTTACACGCCCTGACGAGTTTGACTTATGTGGTTGTTGCTGTTGCGAGGCACCTCGGTTTGATCGGACGATCCGGGTCCGATGGAGTCATTTAGTTGGCTCACTTATGCCCCATAGGGCGGGGAAACGCAGTGTTCGGGAATTTTAATCCACATCGGTGGACCGGCCCTGACGATCCAAAGGCTTGACTGGGTACTTGCCTGAGGCTCGGGCTAGAGAGTCTCGAATCGGTAGAGGACGATCCCTAGCCTCGGTTCATACCATAAATGATAACCCAACTTCCAAATACGTGACATTTGCGGTTTTGATTGTAGAGCCTAGTATGGCGACAAGATATATGGTATCCATGCCGTCTATGATTGATACTTATGATTTGAAGTTGTTTTATACACTATACACTTATAATAGTATCAAATGATTTGTTTTAAACGTACTAAGCATGTTTTGCTATTATAAGGGAAAACCCTATCCCCCGGCTTGCGTTGCATTGTGTGATAGGACTTGGGTCTTATAATAGCTTCATTTTTCTTTATTTAGCATTGCACTGTTGTTATATGCACTGGTATTCTTGGGAGGAAACCCGTTCCGTGTTATACAGCATGGTCCCTTGATTTACCTAACTTTAAAATAAAGATTTACAACTGTTTTAGTTCTCACACCAGTCACATGACTAACCTGAAGTTTATTGTTTTAACCTAAACTCCGGGTGCCCTTATTTTGACACGGGCAGCTAGTAGTTTTGGTTTTGCAGATTTATATTCATAGGATCCTGGTTTACAGCTGGAACGATATCCGGAAAGCTTTGTATCCGTATATCTCTTCTAGTTGTGTATTGTATTATTTTCCGCTGCTATGTAATTTATTGTAATCTATGATATTTATCGAATGTAATTTATTCATTTATACTCTGTATATTCTTGTATCTGATGGAATATTTGTAATAGACAATGAAATATTCTTCCGTCTGCGTTCTGTTGTGGCTTGTTCTCGAACTATCCGCTCTTTCCTTTACGGGGAAGTTACGGGTTTTTACAGAACTAATGTCATTTAAAACATAGTTCACGGTAAACCCAAAATCATCTTCCATAAAATATGGAATCTTCACAGAAATCAAATCAATATATAATCGTTATAAATTTATGTATCCGAGCAATAATATAAATGGAATAACGGCAAAGCCTCTTAAATCCCATATGTAGTATCGGTTTTCTTTTACAGAAGCTTATCTCAGTTATAATTAATTCGAATTCCATTCAACTCCAATTTAATATATTAAATTGGAAAACCTTACTTTTGGAAAATTTCCATTTAAAACTTAATAAAAGATTTATAAATTTCAAATCATATTTTCACTGTCAGTTGGGTTAAAGAACAAATGTCGCGTAAAACACAGTTCACAATAAACCCAACTCACACTTCATCTTTTTCCAATTATTAAATATAATTGAAAACTTTAATAATCTAAATTAAAAGATTATTCTTTTCATACAGGGTTTTAAGAAAAGTGTTATTCAAGACACTATTCACGACAAACCCAAAATCCAATTTATTTAATTTCAATTGAATATTAGCAAATTGGAAAACTCATTAAATCTAAATTTTATGATTTATTCTAGTTAATAACTAGTTCATTTCAATAATAATATATTTTTCCAAAATATATTCTTTTCTAAAATATTTTCTAAAATATTCTTTTTCCAGAATATTCTTTATTGGAATGTGACCCAATCAACAGCCATATATTGCATGAAATCAATGATTATGATAAATAATTATCAAGCATCCAAATAATCAACCAAAGTGTATTCTACACCAAATATTGGGACTAGTGTAGATCAAATAACATCCCAACACCCGTGTGGGGTTTCATCCAACAATCAAATAATAAATTATTTGTACACTTGGGCGATATGTGAAAATTATTAACCCAATCACATAGACAAGTCGGATGACTTGTAAATGGAAGAGTAATATTCAGTTTTGAATACACTAACATTATATTAAACACTTAATCAACACATACATATATTCTAATCCATCATTAACATCATATTTTTAACATATGGTCTTTTTATTGTGACCAATCGACAAATAAAAATAATAACCTTCCTATCTTTTGTGTAATCCTTTATTCTAATTACATTTCTAACAAAAATGTATATAGTATTCTAATTACATTTCTAACAAAAATGTATTCTTTGTTCCAATTATATTTAAAATGACAAAAATTATAATTTTGTCTAATTCCTATTTATGTACAAAATATGATACTTTTGTCTAACTCTTCTTTAATGTACAAAATATGATTATTTTGTCTAACTCTTCCTTAATGTACAAAATATGATTATTTTGTCTAACTCTTCTTTAATGTACAAAATATGATTATTTTGTTAAATTCTTTTAATGCTCATTTCTAACTCATTCTTTTTATTTTTAATGTATAAAAATATACATTTTCAATTCATAACTTTTTTAATGTATAACAATATACATTTTCATTTCATAACTTTTTAATGTACAAAATATGCATTTCTAATTTAACACAAAAGTAACAAATTTTAATCCAATAAACATTTTAAAATAAAAATGTTATTTATGTCTAGTGTAACATTTCATAACAAAAATGTTCATTTTGTCCTTTATAATCTAATTAACATTTTTGTAAACGAAATGTCCTTTTTATCATATTATCATTTTTAATTCATTCTTGTAAATGACCAAAACTGATAACTTTGTCTAATTCTTTTAAGGTAAACAACAATGAAAACCTTGTTTAATTCAAATTCTTTATTGTAATCAAATATGACAATACAACCTGACTTCTTTTTATTGAAAAGAATGATACTTAAAAATCTGTTCTTTTGTTTGAAAAGAAGGTACAACAAAATCTATTCTTTTAAATGTATAAAAATATGCATTTTCTAGTTATATCCTCTTAATGTAAACAAAATATGAATTTGTTCTAATCCTCTTATGTAATCAAAATAATATGATTTTAAATTACATTTTTGTTTACCGATTCTAATGCGATAAAAATGATCTTTTCAATGATGTCAATTCAAATAAAATAAAAGTGACATTTTTATTTTATCCATTATTCTATTTTTAACAGAATGAAATAAAAGGGACAACTTCATTCTTATTTCAACAAACATGAAAATTTTGCTTTGACTCCTTTATTTCAACAAAAATGATAAATTTTGTTTCGATTCTTTTATTACAACAAAATGATAAATTTTGTTTCGATTCTTTTATTTCAAAAAAACGATAAATTTTGTTCCGATTCTTTTATTTATATTATATCCTTAATATTCTAACACAAATGTTGAATTGGTTTCGATAACATGTTTTTGACAAAAATATGATTTTTAGCTCTATAATCATGTTTTCACAAAAATGTTAATCTTATTGTTAATATAATTGATCAAAAATGATAATCTTGTTTTGTCGATAATTCTATTTCGATAAAACACTAAAAATCATATTCGTATGTTAACATTACTGATTTAACCAAATACGATATTTCTATGTTAACATTACTGATCTAACAACATATGAGCATCGCAAATCAATCACAGTAACAAACGAATTTCAATCCACAAATCACAGATCTGATTTTTATCACATACATATATCGATTTCGAATGGAAAGAAAATAATAATTTAATTAATATTTAAAAGAGAAATCTCACCAATCAATTCAGATCTGAAATTTCCATCGTTCCCTGTTTAAGTTCTAGTCAGCCTCATGTCGTAGACCTCTTCGTCACGGTTCCAACGCTTCCAGTTTCGTTCGATTCTGCTTTGATTTGCATAAGATATGATTTTTTTTATAAACTTTAGACAATTTATTTGGATAATTATCTTAACTTAATTAAGGATTTAATTTAATTAACCTCTATTAATCATCTTCCACGTTGAAACCCTTCGGCTGTAACTCGAACCCAATGTCGCATTGAATCCACCGTCCTTGCTCCCTTCAAACACCACCGGAGCTCCATCAGAGACCCCACCACCGTCCGCCGTGCCAACACCACCCCACATCCTCCGTATAGAGGAGCTCGAGCGCCCATGTGGCCTCGAAATCGGATCCCAACGCTCGGCCTTTGTGCCATAGATTCATGCAGTACACTCAACTAAATTCGATCATCACCCTATGGAATGGAAGAGGTTGAAAAGTTCTTGAATTTCCCTTTTGAAGTTTCCAAATCCAGTGATCGGATTTGAAGATCTTGAGGGGCGAACTTCTGAAGAGGATGGCCATTGATTTATATTAGTGGCGGCTGAGCGTTTTGTTTAGAATAGGGTTACGGTATATGGTATACAGTAGGTGTATTTATATGTATTTTCCATTTTATTCAATTCTTTTATTTCAAAAATTCATGTATATTGATATGAGCTCTGAAACGAACCCAACAAGTGTCGCCCCTAACTAATAACCCCCATCCCGGACGCAATGGAATATGTTCCGTAACCCAATTCGGCTGCTACGATATGTTTTTCTTTAATTTAAAATATAAATCAATCATATACGAACTTTAAAAGTTACAGAAAATTTATTTCTAAATATGTTTTGATGATACGGTTCTAATGAGACTAATTTCGTTGAATTCTGAGACTGTTTGAAAAATGGCCTTTTTCAAGTCGATTAAATTTGACTGAAACTGACAAAACACATTTTCTTTCACCACGCTCACATATTTATTCGAAAAATTAAGTGTGATGGCAAGGAATTTCGCTCGATCCGAATCAGTCGTTAAACCGATCTAGACCGTTCGAAACCCCTGATCGTTTGAGAACAGAACAAAATAGAACACAGACGGAAGAACATTTCATTGTTATCACAACAATTCCATCAGATACAAGAATATACAGAGTATAAATGAATAAATTACATTCGGTAAATATCAGAGATTACAATAAATTACATAGCAGCGGAAAATAATACAAAGCACAACTGAAGGTGATATACGGATACAGAGCTTTCCGGATATCATTCCAGCTGTAAACCAGGATCCTGTGAATATAAATCTGCAAAACCAAAACTACTAGCTGCCCGTACGAAAAATAGGGGCACCCAGAGTTTAGGTTAAAACAATAAACTACAGGCCAGTCATGTGACTGGTGTGAGAACTAAAACAGTGATTTAAAGCTTTACTTTAAAAGAGAGTAATTCAAGGGACCACGCCGTATAACACAGAACGGGTTTCCTCCCAAGAATACCAGTGCATAGAATAAACAGCGCAATGCTTTTTCGAAAAATGAAGCTATTATAAGACCCAGGTCCCATCACACAATGCAACGCAAGCCGGAGGATAGGGTTTTACCTTATAACAGCCAAACATGCTTGGTACGTTTAAAACAAATCATTTGATACTATTGTAAGTGTATAGTGTCAAAACAATTTCAATCATAAATATAAATCATAGACGGCATAAGTGCCCCATCCCACTATGTCGCCATACTAGTTCTACAATTAAATCCGAAATATACGTATTGGAAATTGGATTTCCGTCATGAGTCGAGGCAAGGGGCAAGCTCCTCTCCACTTCGAGACACTCTAGCAAATGCCTCGGGACTACACACTCTGGGTAACCCCTGGATGCTTCAGGGCCGGTCCTCACTTACGTTAGAGGATTATTTATTCCTAAACACACGTTTCCCGGTCCTTACAGACCTATAATCGAGGCGTCTTGCATTCCAACAACCACAAAGGTGAAAAGTATATAAATGTCAGGGCTGGTAAGTCACTGACACCACCAAAGCTAGAAAGAAACGTCGTGCTCTCCCTGCAGTCCGTATCCTGTTTTTAACTCATACCGAGGTGTGAGGCTCGCGAATTCACGTTATACACAAAGCTGCCACGTAGGCGTGCTTTGATCATCAACCACAAGACTTTGCTTTTCAACAGAAGCCTTGATCATTGCATCTTAGCGTGCCACACGGGCAATTCATGCCATGCGACTGATGTCCATCGATATACAACCTCTGAGCTCGTACGTCTCAGAGAAGGGCGTTAAGCAAAAGAATAAATTCTCCGCCACCAAACAGATGTATATTTAATAGAAATCAATCAACACAGAATAAAATCCAATGTCAGACACACAATCCATTTACAAGTTCGTTCTGGGTCTGAACGAAACCGGAGGCACTTTCCTTGCATATCCATCCATCTCCAAGTACGTCTGGACGACCACCAACTATTTCCATCCTCTTGGGTGTACAGCCCAATCAGGATCGTCAGTAATTATCCAAACGATGTGAAGACTTCCGGTCTTCAACCACCGTCTTCATCTTCGACATATCGTCGAATCGGTTATTCAGAATGGGTATAAACCCGGTCTTTCCGAACAACCCGTGTATATTAAAAACAAATGTTACACAAACACAACATACGCCTCATTCCAATTCATATTCTCAGGGAAAGGTTCCCATTAATTTTATCCAAGATAAAATCTTTAAAATTTATCCTTTAATCTTCCTTTGGATGTCGCTTCAAACCAAATTATGGTTTTCTAAACTAGTCGAGATTAGCGAACCACACCGAAGTAATTATTTATTTTATTTCCCAATCCCAACCTATACATCCCATGAAGCAAAACTGGTAATACTCCATATCTAATATCATGGTGTTATCGGTAAAATTAATTACCATTTCACGTTCAAATCTGATTAAAGATTTAACTATCGCTTGGAGCAAAACTGGTGATACTCCATTCTCGCTCATTTTCCAAATTTGATAATTTAAATTATCAATTCACATTTCAATCAAATTGCAGATTCATTAAAACTCCTTTTCCTGGGTTAAATAACTAATGTCGTTTAAAACACAGTTCATGACAAACCCAAATCACATTCTATTGATTATCGGGTTAAAGAACTGGTGTTATTTAAAAACACAGTTCACGATAAACCCATGAATTAATTCTATTTAAACCCATTACAAATCTAATTTATTTATTTAAAAATAAATGGGGTTTAATTTCAGTTCAAAACTAGTTCATTTCGATAAAAATCTATTTTTATCTTTTCAAATATGGAGTTTTTCATCCCAATTTTTCCCAAATCATTTCTTATGATTTTACACAAATTATTACTATTTTTAATAATTTTATCAAGGCCCGTACAGTCGATTTCCATCAACGGCCATCGAACTGCACTTACAGCGACCTTTTTCAAATTTGATTTGGACGTATCTCCAAATCCAACCGTTAGATTTCAAGCTTCTAATATTCTTTAGAAAGCTCTTTTCGATACGAACCCAATGGTTCCGGTTTTAGGATAATCCGACGGTCGGATCTCCCGTAATGTCCGTTTGAAATAAATGGTCGAAATTCGCGAATTGCCGCGGCGCGGCGCGTTCTATTCATGCCATTATATTATATATATATAATATATAATATATATTTCGTCGATTACTATTCAAAACGAATTTTATAAATAGTTTTGAATTCGTTTCAAAAACAATTTCAACCTATTCTTTTCTATTCAATTCAAATTTCAATTCAATCTGAATTCATTTCACTTCGTTTTAAATTCAATTCGAATTCGTTTTCAATTCGATTCAATTCAAAGTGGTTTTCTATTCGATTCAATTCAAACTGGTTTTCTATTTGATTCAAATCCGTTATATATTCAATTGAAATCAAATTCGTTTTCTATTCAAATCAAATTCGTTTTGGTTTTCTATTTGAATCAAATTCGTTATATATTCAATTGAAATCAATTTCGTTTTCTATTCAAATCAAATTCGTTTTGGTTTTCTATTTGAATCAAATTCGTTTTGGTTTTCTATTTGAATCAAATTCGTTTTCGTTTTCTATTTGAATCAAATTCATATTCGTTTTCTATTTGAATCAAATTCATATTGATTTTCTATCCAATTCCTTTCGAAATTGTTTTCAATTCAATTCATTTCAAAATGAATAAAATCGATATAAATATCGTTCACGTCAAAATAGCGTCAATCTAATCAACACAGCTTCATGTATTTCTATTTTCTAATATTCTATTTCAAATATTTCTATTTTCAAATATTTCTATTTGTCAACACACGACTAATCTCAACGAATGAGTATTGTCCACGTGTGACTATTTTTGTTAAAATATTTCGTTCAACACGTGACTAATCTCAACGGATGAGTACAGTCAACACATGAACCTTTATTTTATAGTGATAAAGATGTAAATTTTATTATTAAAATATTTCGTTCAACACATGACTAATCTCAACGGATGAGTACAGTCAACACATGAACCTTTATTTTATAATATTCTTTATTTTCTAAATTGGAATGAGGCCCAATCAATCACCATATAATGTTAATTATATGGATTTTCATACATCACACGTATATAATAGCATTGAAAAATAATCAACCATCAGCCAAAGTGCACTACACTGTATAAGCATCAAATATAGATATCTAACGCTTATAACAGCCTGTCAATCAATCGATCGACATATTTAATCAATCAGGATGAGTGAACTTCAAATTTCATCCCAACACCCGTGTGGGATTTCAAACAATCAAACACAGATTTTATTTGTGCAGTTGGGCGATGTGTAAAATTTATCGTCCCAATCAATGTCATTCAAATAGGTGTACATAAACAAACCGTCCGGTTTGTAGATGAATATTTATTTATTCACTTTCATGTTAAAAATTATATTTTTAACGACCAAAATATTTTATTCAAACTATGAATATTCTATTTGGTTCATTTATTCAATAAAATGATATTTTTATTTCTCTAACATATTTTAGAAAATTTCGGCGGCATAACGGCACGATACTAGAAACGGGACAAGGCCTAGCCTTATCCCCGGTCTAGTGAAGGCCCACGCCATTCACACATCAATCAAATTCACCAAACAAACAAATTCAAATCAAATCATCTAACTAATTTATGCAACCAAATAATTAAACAAACAAGCCATCCATGGTCTGTGGATGACGGGTGTCGGGTGCTACTAAACACCGTCTGCATCCTAGTATATATATATAACTAGAAAAAGAAATTGAAAGGTGAGAAATTCTCACCAAAAGCTATCCAATACCACGACCCTTCATTTAGAGAAATCTTCGTCGTTCTCGCCTTTTTGTCAACTTTGTTGCCCATATTCTCTACATATGTAAAAATCGAATTTTTACTTCGTTATTCAATATATAAAAATCGAATTTTTACTTTGCTATAAAAATCACATTTTTATTTCAACATATATATATATATATATATATATATAAAATCATATTTTTAATACTTCTACTTTATAAAAATTATATTTTTTATATTTCACATATGATAAAAATCATATTTTTAACCTTTCTATATTATAAAAATTATATTTTTAACCAGCCATTCGCATATAAAAGATTATATCTTTACACGACTATTTCAAATATAAAGATTATATTTTTACATGACTATTTCAAATAAAAAGATTATATTTTTACACGACTCTTTCAAATAAAAAGATTATATTTTTTTTACTCTTCTAAAAACATCACCCTTACTATTTAAAAACTAGGTCTTTTCTATTTTAAAACTACGCCTTTATACTATAGAGAGAAAAAAATCAAACCTTTTACAAGTAAAATTCCAACTTTTGCCTAATAAAAATGCAAACTTTTGCCTAATAAAAATTCAAACTTTCTCGCTGTTATTACATATAAAAACTGAATTTATTGGCCCTTAAATTTAAACCACATACACAATAAAAAAAGAAAGAAAGAAAGACTCACCTTTTATATTTAAAAATCGAATCTTTGCGAAGGGGAGGGCTGGGGAGAAGCAAGGGGCGTCGGCGACTCGAGGAGGAGGTGGATAGGGTCGTCGCTGCTCAGTGGAGGTTGGAGGCTGCTCCGGCGTTGACTGCAGCGGGAGTTTGAAGCTAGGGCGTGGGCGGAGGGACTGCTGTGGTCGCGGGGGAGTTCGCTGGGGGTTGGGGTTCGTCGCAGGTCGAGGCAGAGGTGGGGAGGTGGCCAACGACGGCGATGGGAGGGTGGAAGGGGTCTGGGCGGTTCGTGGGTCGCTGTCCTCCAATTGGCTTGAGGGGAGTAAGGGGAAAGGAGGAGAAGGCGGGGATCGAAGGAGCGGGTCTGGGCGGAGGCGTGGCTGGGGTGGGGTGGGGCGGCGTTGACGCGAGGCGGCGGTGGCGATGTCGATGGGTGGGCGGGCGACGCGATTTCAGATCTGAAAAAGGGCGGTACGGGTTTTAATTGATTTGGGGAGGGAGAGTGGTATACGGGGGGGATTATATAAATATATTTTTAATTTAAATTATTTTATTCGATTTAAATCCCATAAAGATGAATTTTTATTCGAATTCCAAATCGGACCCAACGACTGTCATCCTCAGCTAATTACCCCCATTCCGGACACAATGGGATATGCCACGCAAGCCAATTCAGCTGTTTCGATAGGTTTTATCAAAATTAAAATTTAAATTAGTATATATTCAATTTAAACGCACATTTCAAATTACCGGGGTCACATACGAACTCGAAAAATTCCAGAAAAATACTTTCTGGCATCGTATCGACGATACGGTCCTAACAAAACTAATTTCGTCAAATTCTGAGACCGTTGGAAAAATGGCCATTTTCCAGCCGATTAAAATCAACTGAAACCGGTCAAACGCGTTTTCCTTTGCGACGCTCACATATTGATTCGAAAAATTATGAAATTTGGAATCTAGCAATAATTTGACATCACGGATCCAACAAAAGTGGTTTCGTCGAAATCCGAGGTCGTTTGCAAAATTCCCATTTTTAAGGGCCTGAATTCCATAGCGACTATTCAGAATTTTCAACTGGACATATCTTTTGATTCCCGCTATGAAATTTTGATTTGTTGGATTCATTGGAAAGATATTATCAATTAGATCCTAATGTTTTTGGTTTCACTAAAATCCGGATTGTTTTGCACCCGATACATTCAATTGAAGTTTGAAATCGAATTATCGAACTACCGCGCCATTTTCAATTCTATTTATAATTATATATAATTATTTATATTCTAACGACGACGCGTATAATATATACGTTCTAATTATATTCAAAATAAATTTCTGTCGATATCATTTAAAATAATCTATTTTAAATATTCAAAATTCGTTAAAATTACCGAAATAAAAATTTTAAACTGGCTTAGATTTCCGGGTTATTACATTATGAAAAATTAAACATAACAATAATTTGACATTCCGGTTCCAACAGAAGTGGTTTCGTCGAAAACCGAGGTCGTTTGAAAAATGACTATTTTTAAGGGCTATATATTATATTAATATATATATAAATTCTACAACGACTTTTCTAAATTTTAAACTAGACATAACTTTTGATTTTTAAATCAAAATTTAGAATTTTCAGATTCGTTGGAAAGATATGATTAAATAGATCTAAATATTTCTTGTTTCGCTCAATTTTGATTTAAAATGAATCATGTATATTCAGTCAAAGTTCAAATTTTCAAACTGCAGCGCTGTTTTAAACTCCTTTTATAATTAAATTAATTTATTCGTTTTAAAATAAATTTTTAGCCGTTATTATTTAAAATAAATTATTTTAAATTTTAAAGTCCATTAAAATTTCTAAAATTAAAATTTTAAATTGGCCCCAAGATTCTGGGTTGTTACATATATGTTTTGATGAAAGTTATGTTTTGGAAAATTTAATCCACTAATTGATTGTAGGAGATAATAATTAGTATAACTAATTAAGAAATTTGAATTCTCGATGATTTTGGACAGTCGAGGTATTTCTTAAGGAATTATAAAACTCTTTTGATAAAATATTAAATGTTCTAGGGTATGGATAACAGCGATCCATCTGGAGTTAAACCTAGAAAGATGACTTGAAAACAAACGAGAAGGATTTATGAGCAGATAGAAGAAGAAAATAGGTTGGACCTATGCAATTATATTCATAGCTACTCTAGGTAAGATAAGAATAAAGGAAAATTTGTAGGTGTTTGCTGTTATGTATACCATAAAGAGGGACATTATGTAGTCCTATACCTAATGAAAAACAAGAATAAGATGGAGAGTAAGGAAAAGGTACAAAAAGACATAACTTATTTCCGATGTAACAGAAGGGGAATTATGTCCACAATTGTACAGAAAGGAAACAGAAACCCAGAGGGGAGATAAGATGTTCTGGTGTAGGGAAGTAGGACATACCGTCAAGTACTGTAATAAAGAAAAATCGAGTATACCACTTAATGACGAATTAGGATAAGAATCCTAGTGTTGGCCAGAAGGAAATGGTTCTTTAATTAGTAATATTATCCTAAGGTTAAAACTAATATTTTAAAAATTTATAAAAATATACATGAAAGTTTTATCAGATGTATGTATTTGAATGGTTGTATGGATATATATATATATATTATGGTATCTTTTTGATAAACTTTGTTATAACATGATCGAGTAAAAATCTCTGGTTCCATCTTCGATTTTTAGGATAAAATCATTTAAGTATGGGATAATGTAACGATATAGAAATTTGGAACTAATTTAGAACTTCCAAATTTCATAAGAATCAAAATAAAATTTAAAATGTATAATGATATTGTTGGAACAGGGTTATAATAACGAGTTTTAATATAAAAATAGCATGTTTACGAAGGAAGTATAAAAATTATTTATTTCCAAACCCTAAAACTAGTTCCATTGAATCTGGAATAATGAAATTAGGTGACCAGCCAAGTTTGGCCAAAAACAGAATCCGTTTAATATTGATTAAACATTGAAAGGTTATAATTTGAACAAAAAATGGACGATTTTGAGGGTGTCTTGAGAACGGGATATCGCTAGATCATGAGACCACCTCTGTTGGATCTAGAATAGTGAATTTTAGTACTCAAGGAAGTTTCGCGTAAAACGACATTCGTGTATGGAAAAAAAAGGCCAAAATTTGAACTAAAATTCTACAGTAATTGGAATTTGATATTGCTAACGGCAAATCTGGAACCTGAGACCTATCCGGGAAAATTCTAAACGTAGGATATTAGCTATGTATAAAGTCTGTGAAAATTCCTTATTGAACACAAAAGGTTATTAGCAAAACAAAAGTAAAATAAACTATTTGAAAATGAAAACAAACTCAGATTTTATATTTGAACACATAGGATTGAAGTACATTAGAAACCGAACCTTATGGTTGAAGAATTTATGAAAACCATTATTGTTTGATAATCCGACACGAGGCCGGAAGGTGCTTGAGAAAACACAAGTTATTATTTCTAAGGATAAGGATGAATATGGGCCACTCATTCTTCCATGCTTATCCACAAGCCACGTTTCATTCATCCATGCATTTGCCTTTATTATAAATAAGCTTTAAGCTTATCCTTATCTTCATTTTAACATCTTTTTTCTTTTTGAAAACTCCTCCTCCGTGAAACTTTGATGGCCGAAAGTTTATGTATAAAACAAAAGAAAATTCAAAGGAAAGGAAAGGAAAACTTAAAGGGAAAAGAGAGAAGAAGTAAAGGAAAACCAAGCTCTTTCACTTAATCACCTCCTCCTCCATAAAATCTCCTCCCATGTCCCACTTGTTGCTCACGTTTTTCCCTCTTATCAAATAAAAAAGGATTTTCAAATGAAAAGAAGAAGATAATGGAAGGAAAAGCTAAGGGAACAATATACCTTAGTCTAAGATCTGCAAGCTTCTGTGGTAAGAAGTAGTTTGATTTAAAGTGTTTAAAACTAGTTTTAATAATATGCATATAAGGTGTTTGTATAAATCCCTAAAAGAGAGAACCTAAGTAAATTTGTAGTGAATATTTGTAACGATACGGATTTCGCTTGGACCTAATCGATTACTAAACCGACCAAGACCGTTCGAATCCCGTATACGCTAACTCTGGGCATACAACACATCAGAACAAATAACAGAAGACTTTTATAAACATCATAATAATGTTACATCAGAGTACAAAATATCAGAGTATATCGAAAATAATACACCGCGGAAGATAAATTTACATAAATGTAATACAATACACAGCGGAAACGAATAAACTAACACAAGGGAAGACTATAAATGCCTGGACACAACTTAAAGCTTCAATCCAGAATCCTGCTCAATATATCTGCAAAATAAAACTACTTGACTGACCAAGTGGAAAATAGGGGCACCCGAGTTTGGAAGGGAAAAACAAACTACAGGTCAGTCATGGGACTGGTGTGAGAAACTCTAAACGGTTATAAACTTATATAAATGATAAGGCAAATCATAGGACCACGCCGCTAACGCGGAACGGGTTTACCCCCATGAATGCCAGTGTATAAACAACAATCAATAATTATGGATCTACTATGCATCAATCAACATGCAATATCCCAATCTACCCATTTAGATTAATCACCACAATTAGATTTTCCAAATCCAATTCAATTTACAGAAATTATTCCTTTGGACTTTATTTCCTGATTTCTGTTTCAAATCATTTGAAATACATATCTAGCTTTTATATCAAAGTAGATTTCACTTCGGGATCTCAAATCAAATCTAATCTGGAAATATGAATTCCAAAACATAACAATGCATACAAACAAGTATGCCACCAAATATCGGGAATATTCCCTCAGACCGGGTAGTAAGCACCCAACCAACTCGATATATATATATATATATATATATATATATATATATATATGTGTGTGTGTGTGTGTGTGTGTGCACCTCCCACGCATGGACCAGGCTACACCGCTGACCACTCACCCTAAGGCACTGGATCCATCCAAAGTACTTTTAGTCGCTATCAGGACACCCGATCTTTAACCACACTCTAAACCATTTTATATCTCGAAGTAGGGAAAATCATTTCACAACACAATAATCACAAGTACTTTCAAACTATAGTACCTCACATCAGTAATTCACTCATATGATTAGTCACTATTAATCACATAACCTTTGAGCTCATACGTCTCAAAGAAGGGTGTTAAGCAAGAGAATAAATTCTCCACCACCAAACATATACATCATCAGTAGCAACTAATCGAATATGCGCTGAACCACAATGTAACACATAATACATTTCTAAATCATTTTAGAAATCATCAGGTTTTTGGCCTCGAAATCCTTTCTGTTTTATAAAACATTTTTATAAAACATTTCCTGTCTAAAATCGGGAATATATTTCTTTTCACTTAAGGAAAATATCATTTCAAATTCATTCATTAAACTTGAAATGAACTCAACATCGCTAAACACCTTATCGTCAAATTGTGAAGTGTTTCATAAGGTGTTAACACACAGATATTTCTACCCAACCCAATGCTAAATGTTAAAGCATATTTTGCTCATAAACTGGTCGAGCACAATCCAAACAATCAATCAATCCAATTTGACATTAAATATAAGATTTTGAATAGAGATAGTATCGACTTATATTCAACATCAAATCCTGAAACCAACAGATATCATATCGGGAATAACGATATCAATATCTTCCAAATTCCCATCACAATATCTGTATAATCACAGAATCCAATATCGAAAATATCCGAGGATAATTTCAATTCAAATCCAATCCAATTTATTTATAACCATTGGATTATTTTTCTAGTAATAACTAGTTCGTTTCGATAAAAATATATTTTTATCTTTTCAAATATGGAATTTTTCATCCCAATTCTTTTTAAATCATTTATTATGATTTTACACAAATTATCGATATTTTTAATAATTTTATCAAGGCCCGTACAGCCGATTTCCATAAACGGTCAACAAACTGCACTTACAGCGACCTTTTCCATATTTGATTTGGACATAATTCCAAATCCAACCATTAGATTTCAAATATCTAATATTCTTTGTAAAGCTCTTTTCGATACGAACTCAACGTTCCGGTTTTAGGCGAATTTGACGGTCGGATCTCCCGAAACGTCAATTCGAAGTCAATGGTCGAAATTCGCGAATGGTCGCTGCGCGGCACGTTCTGGCCATTTAATATATATATATATATATTTGGTTGATTTCCATTTAAAACGTATTTTATAAATCGTTTTAAATTCGTTTTGAAAACGATTTCAACTTCATATTCAATTTTTAATCAAAATCGAATATTCCATTACATGAAAATTTTATACATCTCATATATTTGTTAAAAATAATATTTTTAACAAACCAGTATTTATTTCATTCACACTTGGTATATATATTTTCACCTTTCTTACATATATATCATTTTCATTTCATATATATATATATTATTCATTTCATATATATATATGTATGTATATTATTTTCTCACTTCGTATATATATTTTTCACCTTTCATATATATATATATATATATATATATATATATATAATTTTCATACTTCACATATATAATTTATTCATACTTCATATATATATTTTACATTTCGTATATATATTTTATTTCATATATATATATTCATCTCGTATATATATAATTTTCACATCGTATATATATATTCACCTCGTATATATATTTTGTTTTCATCGCATATATATATATATATATTATTTTCATCACATATATATATTTCTCATTCACACCGTATATATATACTTATTTCACATCACGATCAATTTTCACATAGAATACAATCAAACAAGTCGTCCATGGTCTGTGGACGACGGGGAGCAGTTCATGTATGCAATTACAAAATAAATAACTGTACAGAAATAATATAGTGAGAGAATTCTCACATTGGATTCCACTCCGTCAATTTTATTCTGAATTTCTAAACTGTTCGGATTCAATTCAGATTTGAATTTGTCTGTAATTCTGTTTTGCCCTGTTTCCATTCCAGTCTGTTGCACTGCGTAGTGCTCGAAATTACGGTTCCAACGATCCGAACCTCATCCAATTATGTTTTGATTTGAATTAGATACAAAGATTTAAACATTTTAAAATTAAATAATTAATTTAAAGCCTTAATTACTTTTCTAATTAATCACCCCGGCTAATCTCTCTTCCCCGATCCCTTCTCTGTAAACCGAAACTAATTACATCGCTTCCTTCAATCGCCTACGCCGCCACCCTCAAGCGACCTGAACCCGATCCATGTGCACCCCATCGAAGTCCGTGACAACCCCCACCACCGCCAAGAACGGCGGCCACCTCGGTCTTCCCCATACGCCAGAAATTGACCTCGAACTCTGCGCCTTTGAGCGCCAGAAACTCCTCCATCCCTCCATGATAAACTACCAAACTCGTATGATTTTACAGAGCTTGAGGATATCTATAATTTAGGCTGAAGAATCATTATCTAATTCATGTTGGATTCGAAGATTTTGAGGAGGGAAGATTGGGTAATTTCAGACGTTGATCGCGATGGGGGCACTGCTATAAAGGGCGTTGACCGAGGCAAACAAAATTTAGGGTTTTGACCCATAAAATGGATATTTATAATAAATTATAATATTATTTTATTCAAAAATTACTTGTTAATCGTTCCGTACTCTAAATGAAACCCAACGAGTGTCACCCCTAGCTAAATACCCCCATTCTGAACATAATGGGATATGTCACGAAGGCCAATTCGATCATTACGATCAGTTTTCGTTAAATTTACAATATAAATCAGTATATATTCAATTTTAACGCACATTTTAAATTACCGAGGCCATATGCAAACTCTAAAATTCTAGAAAAAATTATTTCTAGCTTCGTATTAACGATATGGTCCTAACAAAACTAATTTCATCAAATTCTGAGATCGTTTGAAAAATGGTCATATTCTGGTCGATCCAATTTGGCCGAAACTGTCAAAACCCGTTTAACTTCGCCACGCTCACATATTGATTCAGAAAATTATGAATTTTGAAACCTAGCAATAATTTGACCTCCCAGATCCAACAAAAGTGGTTTCGACGAAAACGAAGGTCATTTGCAAAATGGCTATTTTCAAGGCCTTTATATATATTAAAAAATATATAAATTCCACAACGACTTTTCTGAATTTTAAACTGGACATATCTTTCAACGTTTAAAGTGAAATTTCAGTTTCTTAGATCCGTTAGAAAGATATGATTGAACAGATTCAAATATTTCCTGTTTCGTTCAATTCCGACTTATACTGAATTCTGTATATTCATTCGAAATCGAATTTTTGAACTGCCATGCCATTTCAGGCTCGTTATATAACTAAAATAAATTTATTCGTTTTAACTTCATCGAAAATAAATTTTCCATCGTTATTATTTAAAATAAATCATTTTAAATATTCAAAATTCATTAAAATCGCCAAAATAAAATTTTTAAGTTGGCTCAGAATTTCCGGGTTGTTACAATATTCATGGATTAAGGTTGTAGTTAATAGCTCGTCACTTCCATGAATTTTATATGTGAATCTGTTGAGATTAGAAGTTAAATCCTAAAGGTAATAAGCTAATTACCTATTTAAGTGATTAGCAAAATTAGGTGTAATATTGTAAAAGCTATAAGGACCATTGAAAATTGTAATCATGAATTTAAGTTAGCTAAGTCCCTGGAGAAGGTATTCTCATGTGGGAATACAGTTAGATTTGGAAGTCAATACGTATTTAAAAGTATATTCATGTTAATTAGATAAGGTATTATTATTACAAGGGCTAATGTTAATTATAACCCTTAATGGCTAGGTTGTTAAACATTCAAGAGAGCGCGCAAAGTTGTGATTGTCCTACAAGTGAAGGAATTGAAGGAACCTACTGCGATGGTGAGTGGTTTATCCTCTCACATTTACCCGTGGTATTTGTTTGTGTGAGAGGATTACATGCATGTTGTTCTGTGGCTTGAAATGTTTGATATTGTTTGGAAACCCTACACAGGTCGTGGGATGAAATCACACTGGTCCTATGTGTTTATTACATGGATTGCTATTTATTTGTAAACCCATACATAGGGTATTAGGATGATGACCCACACCAGTCCCAAGTGTTCACTAAATTGTGTATGTGGTTGCTTTGCAGATGTTATATTGTCTGATATTTGGATTGGGTTGACCAATGGTTTTGAACACCATTTGGTTTGATATGTGATTTGGATGGCCTTTTAAGGAAACAGTGTTGTTGTATCAATGCTCCCGTATAGGAGAGTTTATGGAAAAAATTTCTAGAAATATAGAAACCAAATTAACAATGACTATATGGTTAAATAACTAACGAGTTTGATTGCAACTCGTTAGACACATGACATCTTGTTTATGTTTATTGGATGTTTGTATATACCCAAATTCTTGGGTTATACAGGAGTTGAATGTGTCTCATTATGGAAATTGGATTTTAAATGATTATTTTAGTAATAAAATAATGGGTGGAAATAAAATTTTGAATTTAAGTTCCAGTACTATTCGAAAATTAAATTTAGTTCATAATAATGGAATTTTGCAAAAGAACGAACTGGTTTTGAAGAAGTTAAGAATAAGTCTTATCGTATATTGAAATGAATAGTAAATCGATCTTATGATGAATAGTAAATTGAAGTTGCGTTTGCCTAACAAACGGACTCTGTTTTACGAAATTATGGTTTCAATGTTCTTACTTATTTTTATAATGGGCGTCAGCCAACTTTGAGACTTTAATAATCATTTTTGAAGAATAATATTATTTTAATGGTTTAATATTAGTCTAAAATTTTAAATGTGGAATAATTGATCTAAGGGTAAAAATTTGGAAATTGAATTCCAAAAGTTATTTAATATGGTTTGAATAATTATTGAATTTATTTTGAAGTATTTCGACTTCGATCATAAGTCACTTTTGGGTTCGAATAGGACTTGTCGCGCAGCGACAGTCCACGAATTTCGACCCGAGATTTGAAATTGGAATTTCCAAAGATCTAACCGTCATATTTTCTTGAAACGCATAACGTTTTATCTGAAATTTGAATAGCTTTCGAACAAAGGAAAAAGAAACATTTTTCAATGGTCTGATTTTCCTACAAATCTAAATCAGTTTGACCAGAAAATCCAGTTTGGTAGTTCAAGTGCCAAATTCGGATTTTTCGTAAAAAAGTTTTTACAAATTACAAATAAAATATGGAAAAATCATGATAAATCATGTTAATTGATTTAAAGTGTTTTGGACCAAATATATTAATATTTGGTAAGATGAAAATGAATCGTGTTAAAGTGAGTTATTTAGCAATTAAAGTGAACCCTTATCTGATCGTACTTGAAGACTAGTGTTCTTCACATCGGATTAAGTTCTCAATGATAATGGTTGAAGACTAGTGTTCTTCACATCGGATGGATAGCTTGTTTATGCCTCGAGGTCGCCCCTCAAGACGTTAAAGTAACGACCTTATCTGACTGTACTTAAAGCATATCGGATTGCAAGGACTTGCACTATTAGGCGGGGACGTGGAATCAAGTGCCTTTGATTTTGTTCCTATTCCCAGAATGGACTTGTGGATGGATTGCATGTCTGACATGGAACGACCATGGGGAATGCTAAGTGTTGAGCAGTGATCAGGGCTTTTGTTGAAACGCAGGGCTCTGTGATGATGATCAAAGCATGGCTTGAATGCATAGCTTTGTGTATGACGGGTCCTCGTGATAGCCTCACACCTCGGTATGATGGTATGTTGATGGTCTGATTAGCATGACTTTATGTTTTGCACGGATTTGGTCGACCCAGTTGGTGAGATGGCCTGCCTACTGATAGGTTATAGGGATTAAACTCCGCCAACCTGAGAATATGAGTGCGGTGTTGTGTAAAAACATGGTATCCGCTGAATGCCCAAGAGATCTTTCCCATCAATAACCATCATGATGGGATCCAAACTCCAATACGAACCCTTTTACGATTTTCAGTTGTGTACCTATGTAGCCAACATAGTGGTATGGGACACTATGCGAGCTAAGATTTATAGGTTATTTTCAGAAGTATTTTCCTACACCCTAGACATTATTATAATATGAAAAGTTTTGTTCAAATTATATCAAGCATTTTTTGCGATTATAAGGAAAAACCTCATCCTTCGGCTTGCATTTGCATTATGTGATGGGACCTGGAGCTTATAATTGTTCATTTTTCTATGAAGTCATGTTTTCAAACTTGGTTTATGGTAGCTATGGATGAATGGTTGTTGTGTTTGGTTATGGTCAGGTTTTATTACATTAATTTATGACTGATATAACCCAAGCCTGACCCGAGTGTTTATCGCTCGGTCAGATCCAAGCGAGTATTTCCAAAATGAAATCTTGAAGACTTGGAGTTCCGCAGAGAATCGGGGCTTCATATGAAGACTTGAAGTTTTGTATTCCTCTGTGTTTTTCTCTGATGAACCCTAATGAAACATACATTTCCTTGCATTGAATCGACATGGGTTGGGTTTTTGTCGGTTTGAAGTGAGTAAAAATGTGGTTCGTTACAGTTGGTATCAGAGCCTAAGGTTAAACGATAACCTTGGCTCTGTGGAATATAGACTTGTCAAAGATAAGATCAGTGGTATCCTAGGACAAGTGACTCATTAGAGATAGGGTTAATGATCCCTAGAATGAGTTGGGGGTGTGTGTGTGTATATATATGAGAGATGTATTTGTAATTTGATATACACATGGTTTTGTGTTGGATTGATTTATTGAGTGAGTTATGAACATTGGTCGGTGCAGTAAGGTAGCGCTGTATTGATAGGTGTTTCTAAACACTTAAACAGAGCATTCTAACCCAGTTTTTATGAAATAATTTTGTCCAAAAGTATACTTTCGTAAAAAAGATATATGTTTTGATGAACGTTATGTTTTATAAAATTTAATCGACTAATTGATTGCTGGAGAATATAATTACTATTACTAATTAAGAAATTTGAATTCTCGATGATTTTGGACAGTCTGGGTTTTTGTTAAGGAATTATAAAACTCTTTTGATAAAATATTAAATGTTGTAGGATATGGATAATTGAATCCATCTGGAGTTAAACCTAGAAAGATGAGTCGAAAACAAACGAGAAGGATTTATGAGTAGATAGAAGAAGAAAATAGGTTGGACTTATGCAAGTATATTTGCAGCTACTCTAGGAAAGATAAGAATAAAGGAAAATTTATAGGTACTTACTGTTATATATGCCATAAAGAGCGACATTGTATAGTCCTATACCCAATGAAAACCAAGAATAAGAAGGAGAGCAAGGAAAGGGTACAAAAATACATAACTAATTTCCGATGTAAGCAGAAGGAGCATTATGTCCACAATTATCCAGAAATGGAAATGAAACCCAAAGGAGAGATATAATGCTTCCGGTGTAGGGAAATATGACATACTGTCAAGTACTGTAATAAGAAAAATCAAGCATACCACTTAATGACGAATTAGGATAAGAATCCTGGAGTAGACAAGAAGGAAATGGTCATTTAATTAGTGATATTATCCTTAGGTTAAAACTAATATTTTAAGAATGTCTGTAAATATACAAGGAAGTTTTCTCAGATGTATGTATTTGAATGGTTGTATGGATATATATATATATATATATAATATTATGATATCCTTTTGATAAACTTGGTTATAACATGATCGAGTGGATAATCTCTTATTCCATCTTCGATTTTGAGGACAAAATATTTTAATTGGGGGAGAATGTAACGACCTATAAATTTGTAACTAATTTACAACTTACAAATTTCATAAGAAGCAAAATAAAATTGAAAATGGATAATGATATAATTGGAATAGGGATATAATAACGAGTTTTAATATAAAAATAGCACGTTTACAAAGAAAGTATAAGAAATATTTATTTCCAAACCTTGAAATTGGTTCCATTGAATCCAGAATAATGAAATTAGGTAATCAGCCAAGTTTGGCCAAAAACAGAATCCGTTTAATATTGATTAAAGATAGAAAGGTTTATATTTGAACTAAAAATGGACGATTTTGAGGATATCTTGAGAACGGGATATCGCTAGATCATGAGACAACCCGCATTGGATCCGGAATAGTGAATTTTAGTACTCAATGAAGTTTCGCGTAAAACGACAATCGTATGTGAAAAAGAAAAAAAATAAAAGCCCAAAATTTGAACTAAATTTTTACGGTAATTGAAATTGATAAAGCTTACGACAAAACTAGAACTTGAGACCTATCGAGGAAAATTTTAAACGTAGGATATTAGCTATGCATAAAGTCTGAGAAAATTTCTTTCTAAATATAAAAAGTTATTAACAAAACAAAACTAAAATAAATTATTTGAAAATGAAAACGAACTCAGATTTTGTATTTGAACACATAGGATTGAAGTACATTATAAACCAGACCCTATGGTTGAAGAATTTCTGAAAACCATTATCGTTTGATACTCTGACATGAGGCCGAAAGGTGATTGAGAAAACACAAGTTACTAGTCCTATGGATAAGGATGAATATGGGCCACTCATTCTTCCATGCTTATCCACAAGCCACGTGTCATTCATCCATGCATTTGCCTTTATTATAAATAAGCTTTAAGCTTATCCTTATCTTTATTTTAACATCTCTTTTCTTCATGAAAACTCCAAGTCCATGAAACTTTTATGGATGAAAGTTTATGTATAAAATAAAAGAAAAATCAAAGGAAAGGAAAGGAGAAATTAAAGGGAAAAGAGAGAAGAAGTAAAGGAGAACCAAGCTCTTCCATTTAAGCACCTCCTCCTCCATAAAATCTCCTCCCATTTGTTTCTCACAATTTTCTTCCTTATCAAATAAAAAATGGATTTTCAAGTGAAAAGAAGAAGATAAAGGAAAAGCTAAGGGACCTGTATGCCTTAGTCTAAGATCTGCAAGCTTCTGGGGTAAGAAATAGTTTGATTTAAAGTGTTTAAAACTAGTTTTAATAATATGCGTACAAGATGTTTGTATATATTCCTAAAGCATAAGTAAATTTGTAGTGAATATTCATGGATTAAGGTTGTAGTTAATAGCTCATCACTTCCATGAATTTTATATGTGAATCTGTTGAGATTAGAGGTTAAATCATAAAGGTAATAAGATAATTACCTATTTAAGTGATTAGCAAAATTAGGTGTAATATTGTAATAAAAGCTATAAGGACCTTTGAAAATTGTAATCATGAATTTAAGTTAGCTATGTCCATGGAGATGGTATTCTCATGTATGAATATAGTTAGATTTGGAAATCAATATGTATTTAAAATTATATTCATGTTAATTAGAAAAGGTATTATTATTACAAGGGATAATGTTAATTATAACCCTTAATGGCTAGGTTGTTAAACATTCGAGAGAGAGCGGAAAGCTGTGATGGTCCTACAGTGAAGGAATTGAAGGAACCTACTGAGATGATGAGTGGTTTATCCTCTCACATTTGCTTGTGGTATTTTTTTTGTGTGAGATGATAACATGCATGTTGTTGTGTGGCTTGAAATGTTTGATATTGTTTGGAAACCCTACATAGGTCGTGGGATGAAATTACACTAGTAACATGTGTTTATTACACGGATTGCTTTTTATTAGTAAACCCCTACACAAGGTATTGGGATGATGACCCACACCTGTCTCAAGTGTTCATTAAATTGTGTATGTGGTTGCTTTGCAGATGTTGTAGTGTATGATATTTGGATTGGGTTGACCAATGGTTTTTAACACCATTTGATTTGATATGTGATTTGGATGGCCTTTTAAGGCAATAGCGTGGTTGTATCAATGCTCTCGTATAGGGGAGGTTATGGAAAAAATTTCTAGAAATATAGAAACCAAATTGACACTTACATATATGGTTAAATAACTAACGAGTTTGGTTGCAACTCGTTAGACACGTGACATCTTGTTTATGGTTATTGGATGTTTGTATATACCAAAATTCTTGGGTTATACTGGATTTGAACGAGTCTCATTCCAGAAATTGGGTTTTAAATGATTGTTTAATAATAAAATAATCGGGGAAGATAAAAGTTTGAATTCAAGTTCCAATACTTTTTGGAAATGAAATTGTGTTCATAACAATGAAATTTTGCAAAAGAATGAACTGGTTTTGAAGAAGTTAAGAACAAGTAATGTCGTATCGAATATCGAAACGAATAGTAAATCGATTTTATGATGAAGAGTAAATTGAAGTTGTGTTTGCCTAACAAACGAACTCGGTCTTGCGAAATTATGGTTCCAATGTTCTTACTTAATTTTATAATGGGCGTCAGCCAACTTTAAGACTTTAATAATCATTTTTGAAGAATAATATTATTTTAGTGGTTTAAATATTAATTTAAAATTTTACATGTGGAGTAATTGATCTAAAGGTGCCAAAATGTGGAAATTGAATTCCAAAAGTTATTTAATCTAGTTTAAATATTTATTGAACTTATTTTGAAGTATTTCTACTCAGTTTTGATAATAAGTCTCTTTTGGATTCGAATAGGACTCGTCGCATAGCAATAGTTCACGAATTTCGACCTGAGATTTGAAATTGGAATTCCGGGAGATCTAGCCGTCGAATTTTCTTGAAACGCATCATGTCTTGTCTGAAATTTGAATAGCTTTCCAACAAAGGAAAAAAAACATTTTTCAATGGTCGGATTTTCCTACAAGTCAAAACCAGTTTGACTGGAAAATCCAGTTTCGGCGGTTCAAGTGCCAAATTCGGATTTTTTGTAAAAAAGTGTATATAAATTGTAAAAAAATATAAAAAAATCATGATAAATCATATTAAATGATTTAAAAGTGATTTGGATCAAATATATTAATATTTGGTAGGATGAGAATGAATCGTGTTGAAGTGAGTTATTTAGCAAGTAAAGTGAACCCTTAAGGAAATTCAGTTTTGACTTTTAATAAGACCTTTATTTAAATATAAAGGTGTCTTCAGTTGATCTATCCAATTCGCAGGGAAGAGGCTTCCTACTGATATGGATGTCTTTTGGGGAACCTAGACGAAACCATTGTGTATTTGCAATTCATGGATAGTTCACCTGTCGCATCAATATAATCTGGTTTAAACATTTAAAAAGAATTTCGTTTAACATAAAGGAGTTTATTTATTAATAAATGAGATTATTAATAAGGGAAAACTAGAATCCAAGTTTCCAATCTATTTAATTAAATTGAAACTGAATAGAAACCAGATTGGTCATTGACAGAGATAAGTCTCCATGGATGATGACTTAGACCATTCGAGGGATTTAAAAGGCTGTGTTGTTATCCCGCTTATAGTATTTCTTTGATATGGAGGTTTATATTGATTATAAACCAATATGATTTCTGTAGAGATTCCAATATAAAAAGGAAATATGATTTTGGGTTTGTTGTGAATGATGTCTTCAGTAACATTGTTCTTTGGCCCATGAAAAGGTAAGATAATTTTCCAAGTTAAGCAAATGAAATCTTTATTTATAAAGATTATTGGGAAAGGAATGAGCATGTTTTTACATGAGGCAAATGGCGATTAATCGATAAGGATTATTGGAAAGATTTAACTTGGAATTTGAAGTTAAGTAATCATAATATTTGATTTGAAATCTTTCAAAAAGATTTGAAGGAATAGGATTTAAAAGGTAATTAAAATTACCAAAACTTAAGATGATTAAAAATGGAGTATTACCAGTTTTGCTCCATGAGATAGAAATGAAGAGTTTTGACGTCCTAAAACTTAATATAGTTTTAATGAATGGATTGAATAAAAGAATGGAATGAGGTTCATGAGATCTTGTAAATCGATTGGTTTTAAAAGATGTGCTAATTATTCGGAAAGACCGGGTTTTTACTCATTCCGAATAATTATATGACGTGAAAGGATTAAGTTCTCAATGGTAATGGTTGAAGATTGGTACTCTTCACATCGGGTGGATAGCTCGTTAATTCCTCAGAGTCGCTCCTTAAGAGGTTAAAGTAACGACGTTATCTGATCGTACTTGAAGCATATCAGATTGCTAGGACTTGCACTCCTAAGTGGGGACGTGGAATCAAGTGCCTTCGGTTTCATTCCTATTCCCGGAACGGACTTGTGGATGGATTGCATGTCTGACATGAAATGACCATGAGGCATTGTGATGACCCCAAACTCCCATGCCACAAAAGCAAGGATAATCAGTGGAATATAACACATAAATAATAATAGCAGAACAAAAATATTGAATTACATCAGATAATGTACATCAAATTACACTGGAACAAATATAATCACCAGAGTTACACAGCATAACAGGATCAAACTTAGTACAAAATATAGTTTCAGCTTTATATAAAATGTCTACAGCGGAATCTAACATAATATACAACAAAGTCTAAAAAGAATAATAGAAATGATAGAATCCATCTTCAGCTCCATAGCTATCCAAAATGAACCTGCTAAAACCTGAATACAAAGCTGCCCGTGCAGAAATAGGGGCACCCAAGTTCGCAAAGTGAAACAAACTACGCATCAGTCATGGGACTAATATGAGAAATCTTACTTAACCATTTTAATAATAAGGCTAATCAAAGGACCACGTCGCTAACGCGGAACGGGTTTACTCCATTGGATTGCCAGTGCATGAAATAAAGTATATCATTAAACAACACAATGCTTTTATAGAAAATGAAGCCATTATAAGACTCAGGTCCCATCACACAATGCGAGGCAAGCCGGAGGATAGAGTTTTACCTTATAATGGCCAAAATATGCTTGATACGTATAAACCAAAATTATTTGATATTATTACTAGTGCATATATGTTTCAAAAACAATTTCAATTATAATGTATCAATCATAGACGGCATGGGTACCATATATCATGTCGCCATATATAGGTTTACAATCAAAACCGCACATGTCGTATTGGAAGTTGGATTTCCATCATGAACCAAGGCAAGGGATCGTCCTTACCGAATTCGAGACAATCTAGCCTACCATGTCTCAGGCTAAAGTCGCAGCTGCACCTAGGAAAATGCAGGGCCAATCAACATTTTAAGTGGATTAGTAATCCCTGAACAATACGTTTCCCCGCACTATGGGGCATAATGGTCAGTATGTCGACCATCTCATCAATCGGCTCCGTACCGATATGTTCGAGGCACCACGCTTTCCAACAACCACATAAATAAAATGTCCGGGCTCCATACCATGACACCACTCCTAGCTAGAAATAAACGCATGTCCTCCCTGCTGTCCTTCATCCCGTTTCTGGTTCATACCAGGGTGAGAAGCTCGCGAATTAACGGTATACAAAAAGCTATGATATTTAAAGCCGTGCTTTGATCATCAATCACAAGGCTCTACTTTACAATAAAAGCTTTGATCACTTGCATCTCAGCATGCTACATTGACATTCCATGCCATGCGACTGATGTCTATCGATATATAACCTCTAAGCTCGTACGTCTTTGAGAAGGATGTTAAGCAAGAGAATAAATTCTCCACCACCAAACAGATATATATTTAATAGAAATAAATCAGCATAGAATAAAATCTAATGTCAGACACACATCCATTTACTAGTTCGTTCTGGGTCTGAACGAAACCGGAGGCACCTTATTCCTCGTCCCATATGTCATATACAGGAGAGAGGCCCTCGCACATCCGGATAATCAACAAGTACGTCCGGACCGCTACCACTATAACCCCTCTTGGGAGCTAACCGATCCAGGGCATCAGTAGTAATCCATTTGATGTGAAGATCACCGGTCTTGCACCGTCTTCATATCTTCGACTTCTAATCGTAGATCAATTATATGAAATGAGAATTAACCCGGTGTTTCAAATAATGTGATGACCGCCCATAACCCCCGCACTAAACAAGAGGAATAATGCGCTGAAAGGCGTGCCAGGCTGCTATGGACGATCATCATAGTAAGTGAACACATCGAAACCTGTCGTAGAACTCACAGCGCAAGGATAAAATATAATAGAACATATACAACAGGTGATAGTAATGAGGTATCATATAGAAAACTTTTGAAACTCTTTCAACATCCAGAAAGATTATCCAACTGATATCCAAGTTTGTACATACGGCCTCACTACAACTCTCAAGCAGCTCAAACAGCGGAAACAGAAATACTAGATAGAATAAAACTGGTACGCCAGCCTCCTACTCGTCATCGCTCAGCTTCCTCGTATCACTAAGCTCCATTACCTGTAACCTGCTACTTAGTCTGCCCATCCACAACCGGATGAACAGCCCAAGGTAATAAGAGGAGACATAAAACCATGAGTCAGACAACAGTCTTAGTGAGCGATAATACAGCTAACAAACTTCAACAAGAAAGCATATGAGAATGGGTAAATGAACAACTTATCTACCCACATCGCCAGAGAAGAACTCAACCTTATCTTCCCCACATCGGACAGTGATAGCCTTTACACCAAGCATTTCAACCATTCATCCATAGAAACCAGAACACCCATTCAATCATAGAGAACACACATAACATCCAGATTATATAAGTCTCACACAGACAACCCTAATCGAGTTTAACATTCCTTAAGTACCCTCGCCAGAGGCCTAAACCAATATCACTTAAGCACTCAAAGAACATCTCCCTCGACTTTGGATAATCTATGTGAGATAGTACAAACAGAAGCAAACAATCATCCATAACCGACTCTGGCTATCACCGCCAATCCTGCTTCGAAACCATCATTATCGTATGACGGCCAACCTTGCCATATGTCAAGGGCTAATGATAACCCCAGTTCTAGCATGAACTCCATATGCCCAACCTTGGCAATGTCCAACCTTGACACTAGGCCTTTCCCCAACCAGAAAGACCCAGGGTACTCGACCAACAACCGGTCTTTTGGGCCTTTCAACGATACCCATCATACCCCTGCTTTGAGCCTGCTAGAACTTACGACAACGATGACTTCTCGGCCTTCGCATCTCTAATCGTCCAACCTTGACGATGTTTCATAGCTCAAGCAACCTTCTCGAGCAGCCATTATCCACCAACTCACGACCTTTGAGTTGTCTCCGCATTCGTTGTTCCACCTTGATCAACGAACACATTCATCACTTCGAGTCTTCCTACTTGAATCACCTCGAAGTTACGTCATCACTAGAAGTGTCCGATCAGAAATTTCCACTAGAAATGCCGACCAGACCCATTCTGGACCGACCAGACCTCTTCCGGTACTTCTAGACCGATCAGACCCCCTGGACCGTCCAGACCTCCCTTTGCTCCTCCTGGACCGACCAGGACCCTCCTGAGCCGACCAGACTCCCTCCTCAGCCTTCTGGACCGATCAAACCGACCAACTCCAAGACCCAGTCAAAACCGACCAGAATTGCTCCAGAACGACCAGTCAAAACCGACCAGCATTGCTCCAGAACGACCAATCAAAACCGACCCCGATGCCTCCATTCCAACCAACCAGCTCTCTGACTTGCTCCCCAAGCCATAACGTGACCGACAACCTTAGTCCAGACCCTTCTGGACCGACCAGAGCCATCAGACTGCCTCAACCGACCCGACTAGCTCCAAAACCGACCAGAATGCCACCATCTGAAACCGACCAGAAACACTTCTGCTCCTTCTGGACCGACCAGCTTAAACCGACCAGCTCCAGGACGACCAGAAACCTGCACATCTCCAATTCGACTCCGATTTTGACCAAAACTTCGCCAAACGACGAATCCGACGAAACCAGCTTATCCGATTCATCCAAACGCAATCACAAACATGTTATGCAACCAACAATATCATCAATCTAACAATTTCCATCAAAACACATAAATTTCCCAAAAACATGATAAGTGAATCATGTGAACATAAAAACGGATCTAACTTGCATAATCTTGAGAAAAATCATAAAATTAACCATTTAAATTATCTAGATCAGATCCTAAGGTGATTCATATATAAAATGGACTTAGCATGGTGTGGATCTAAGGAAAATAACATGGAAATGATGAAATTAACAACATAAGACCCATATACTTGCATGCATCCGAATGAGAGATGTAAATCACTCACCAATTATCCAAATCTAAGCAAAAGCAATGAAAACGCAATCCGGACAGTGAACACTTCGAATCAAACTCTTCAATCTGATGAATTCGCCCTTGAGACGATGTAGATCTAGCCTCTTATGGTGTAGATCTTCGATTTCCCTCCTTGGATTTTGGAATTTTAATGGTGGAAAGATGTTAGAGGAAGAAGGAGATCAAAGCCTCCCCATAAGAGAATGGAAAATGCCAACCTTTCTCCATACCCCTTACCCCCTATTTATAGTCTCCACCCACCCTCTAATGGGCCTTCTCCAAATCAGCCCATTAGCCTTCCAAAACCTGAACAGCCAACTGAAAAACCTTAAAACACCGATTTCTCCCAAACCGTTGAACCAAATCCTTAATGTAACCACTCTACGGAAAGGGAATCATCAATTCCTTTCCAATGGCACAGGTCTCACCCTCTGATTCGACCTGAGTCAAAAGTTATGCACAGTACAAGACTGACAGGGGCAAAATGGTCACAAACAAAATCGGTAAAAATTATGGACATGTCACACATCCCCATAAGCAACATATCAAAAGATGAGAATGATCCAACCCTCAGGGAATAAAATAAAAATATTTTACGATCTTTCGATGCGTAAAATGCGGACTGTTACATTCTCCCCCCTTAAGAATTTCGCCCCCGAAATTCCAAGCAAACACAAGCAACTATAAGAATTCCGCATGCCTATCATCCATGTGAAGCCAATTCTATCATCCAAACTAGCAACCATCAAGCCATGCATCCATAGCCTTATCCTAGCACGCGGAATTCTATTAAACAACAACAAGATACAACGATATAACGATGATACAATCAAAGGGTCCTACCGACGAAGAGTTCTGGATGAGTCGCCCTCATGCTCTCTTCTGTCTCCCATGTACAATCGTCGCCATCTTCACTCCATTGTACCTTGACTATCTTAACCTTCTTCCTCCTAAGCTGTTTCGTGTCATTCCCCACAACACGAAGTGGCTTACGAGGTTTCGCAACTGCGGTCTCTATTTCCAAGTCTTCATATTGTTCTGGAGATACCACCACATTCGAGTCGTGCACAAACTTCCGTAGAAATGACACATGGAAAACATTATGCACACTCGACATCTTCTCGGGTAACTCCAACCTATATGCGAGCTTTCCTATTCGCTTGACTATCGGAAATGGTCCAACAAACCTAGGAGCCAACTTTCCTTTACTTCCGAATCGAACCACTTGCTTCAACGGTGAAATCTTTATGAAAACCATATCACCTACGTCGAACTCCAAATCCTTACGACGCTTATCGGCGTAACTTTTCTGACGATCTTGGGCCGCCTTCATTCGTTGCCGAATTATCTCGATACAATCCGAGGTTTCTCTTATCATCTCAGGCCCAAGTATCAACTTATCTCCAGTTTCTAACTAACAAGCTGGAGAATTGCACGGCCTTCCATACAACGCCTCATATGGTGCCATCCCAATACTCGACTGGTAGCTATTATTATATGCAAATTCGACTAAATGTAGATGGTCCTCCCATGATCCTCCGAAGTCTAACAACAAGCCCTCAGGAGATCTTCTAAAACTCGGTTGACTCTCTCGGTCTGACCATCAGTATGGGGATGGTATGCCGTACTTAAGCACAACTCGGTTCCCAAAGCTTCTTGCAAACTTTTCCAAAATTGTAACGACCCAGAAAATCTGAACCAATTTAAAAATTTTAAATTGGCTAAAATAATGGATTTTAAATATTTAAAATAAATATTTTAAATAATGGCGATGAAAACTGAGTTTGAATCGACAATTGAAAACGAATATAATTAATTATAATTATAAACAAGGCCTGAAATGGCGTGGCAGTTTCAAAAATTGAATTCAAACTTTGTCGGACTGTACCGGGTGCAAAAAAATCCGGATTTTAGTGAAACCAAAAATATTTAAATCTGTTAGTGAATACCTTTCTAACGAATCTGAAAAATCGAAATTTGATAGCGGGAATCAAAAGATATGTCCAGTTGAAAATTCTGAATAGTCGCTATGGAATTCATGCCCTTAAAAATGGACATTTTGCAAACGACCTCGGATTTCGACGAAACCACTGTTGTTAGATCCGCAGTGTCAAGTTATTGCTAGGTTTCAAATTTCATAATTTTTCGAATCAATATGTGAGCGTGGCAAAAGAAAACGTGTTTGACCAGTTTCAGTTGATTTTAATCGACTGGAAATTGGCCATTTTTCCAACGGTCTCAGAATTCGACGAAATTAGTTTTATTAGGACCGTATCGTCAATACGAAGCTAGAAAATCTTTTTCTGGAATTTTTCGAGTCAGTATGTGACCCCGGTAATTTGAAATGTACGTTTAAAATTCAATATAGTGATTTAAATGTAAATTCAACGGAAACTGATTCAAACAGTCGAATCAGCCTACAATACATATCCCATTGTGTTCGGAATGGGGGTAAAACGCTATGGACGACAGGCGGTGGGCCTCGTTTAGAGGTCGTATGTAAAAGTCAACTTTTTGCAAAATTAAATAATTAAATAATAAATAAATAAAAATTAATCCCCTCCCTTATCTTTCGTTCTGGCCCCCCTTTTTTCTTTTCTTCCTTCAGTTCGAATCAAACAGAAAAAAAAAAGAACCGCGACACGAAATCGCTCGGCCACCATCGAGAACCTCGCGCCCCCCCCCTCCCCCCGGAGTTCACCACCGTTGATCTCGCGCCGCCCCACCCCTCATTCGCCAGCACCCCCTCCTCCATTCGAACCGCAGCTACCAAAAGACCCCAAATCGAACAGCCCCAAAACCCCTCAACCCAACGGAAACCGCGTCCCCGCCCCGTCGAGGACCACCGCGCGCCAGTGAACCCTTTTCCCCCGACGCGTAGAACTTCAGCCACCAGTTCGATCCTACAAACACAAAACTGAAATGAAAGGTGTGTTTTATTTAGTTAATTCATTTATATATGCATGAGGTTAAATAAAAATCAGTCCTATTTATATATAGCATTAGTCTGTGAAAAATGATTTTAGTTAGATGAAGATATTAATTTTTATCGTATAAGGAAAATGTTTTAACTTGTTTTAATTTCTGAAAATTAAAATGGATCTTTATCATATGTAAAGTAAGAACAAGATTGGATTTTTCTAAACAAAAAGGAATAGATTTTTATTTACAAGAAGAAGCGATAGAAGAAAAAAATTCGATTTTTATATATTGAACATCGAAGTAAAAATTCGATTTTTATATATTGAACATCGAAGTAAAAATTCGATTTTTATATATGGAATAGCATAATAAAAATTCGATTTTTATATATTGAATAGCAAAGAAAAATTCGATTTTTATATATTGAACATCGAAGTAAAAATTCGATTTTTATATATTGAACATCGAAGTAAAAATTCGATTTTTATATATTGAACATCGAAGTAAAAATATGATTTTTATATATTGAACATCGAAGTAAAAATTCGATTTTTATATATTGAATAGCATAATAAAAATTCGATTTTTATATATTTAATAACGAAGTAAAAATTCGATCTTTACATATGTAGTGAATACAGGCAACGAAAGCGACAAAAGGCGAGAACGGTGAAGATTTATGCAAAGAAGAGTCGTGGGATTGAATTAGCTATTCGGTGAGAATTTCTCACTCTTCAATTTCTTTTTCTAGCTATATATATATGTGTTGAAATAAAAGATATTGCTATATATATATATATATATATATATATATATATATATACGCCCCCTCGTCCACAAACCATGGACGATATTTATTGATTGAAATTGTTGTGAAAATTGATTGATGGCGAATGATTGTTTGGGATTGTTTATGGTTGATATTGATTGATTGAGGTTGAAAAATACCCGTTTGTGATTGAGAAATATTTGATTGAAACCACATAGGATTAGTTTGTGGAAATGAAATAAATGTATACATGCCGCCTGCGTGCGAACTAGATGCATGATCCCCATTGTCAAAAACCGCGAGGTTTTAAGGTAGAGCGAGGAGCCGTACTAGGGACGGTCCCGGTTTTAACTACCCTGCTGTTATGCTGCCGAAATTTTGAATAACATTCATGTGTTTGAATTATTTTCATTTGCTAAAACTATATTTATTCATTGAATAGAAAACCTTCATGTGTTGAATTGATATTCATTCGTTGATTAGAAATTCATGTGTTGAATGGTATTCGCGTTTTAAATATAAAAATCACATTTCTATCTATATATAGAAACTATAGAAAACCTTCATGTGTTGAATCGATATTCATTCGTTGAATTGAAATTCGTGTGTTGAATGGTATTCATATTTTGAAATAAATTGTTTGATAATAAAAATCACCTTTTATCGACTATATGAACTGTGTAAAATAATCTCGTTTTGAAAGAAATTGTTTTATAAGAAAAATCCTATTTTTATCACTAATATGAAATATATAAAATAATAGTGTTATGAAATGAGTTGTTTTACAATAAAAATCACATTTTTACTATATGCATGAATCGTTGAAATGTGAAGCGTTAAAAATAGCCACTCGTTCAAATAAACATATATGAGTTGAAATATTCATTAATTAGCTAATGATATGATTTTTGCCTATACATGCAACATTAGAATGAATGGTGTTTTTAAACCAAATGGAAATCAAATATGAAGTTGAACAGAAAAGGATAAATGATAAGAACTATATATATGTACATGCATATTCATTGAACAGGTTATAGCAAAGGGGCTAGAGAAGAGGAATAAAATTTTGTGCCCGACAAATAGGTACACATTTACTGTTTTGTTTGGGTGATGATTTTATGAGCCTGTTGGCTAGCCGCTTGGCTTTTTCTTTTTCTTTTTGAGATTAGAAGGACCGGGAAAGCTATTTGCGATTTCCCGATGCTCCCGGTGCAGGGGAGGTTATGGCGAAATTTTCCAAAATTTTAAGGCGTTAGTGAAATATTTGAAGTGAAAACGATATTGAAATTGTTGAATGAACTATATTTATATAATTATATAAATATAAATAAAATTAAAACGAAACGTGGCCGTGCAGTTAGCATTTTGAAACCGTGATTTCAAACAACTAGTTCGGGGAATCCGACCATTGGATTTTCCCGAAACCTCAACCGTCGGGTTCGCCTTGGAAATATCTTCCCAATGGCACCAACCTTGTAAAAATCCAACGGTTGGATTGTCTGGAATGTTTAATTCAAATCTGAAGAAAAACAGCGCCAGAAGCGATTATATTTATATATATAAATATAATTATATATTTAATCGAATAACGACGCTGCAGTTCGTATTTTGAAATCGAAACTTCAAACGATTGTACCGGGAGATCCGACCGTCGGATTTTCCCGAAACTGGAACCGTTGGATTCGTTTTGAAAAGACCTTTCTAATGATGTAAATTTTGTGAAGATCCAACGGTTAGATTTTCAGATATGTGTAAATCAAATCTGAAGAAAAACAGCGCCACAGCCGCTTTATGGCCCGAAGCGTCGTTTTGAATAAATTGGCTATTTTAAAATAAATAAAAATAGCGATAAATCGTTATAAAATATTGTAAACGTTATGGAATGGAAATAAACCGAATTTGCTTGATTTAGGTGGTATGTGATGGTTGAATGTGTTTGGTATGAAAATTACATTAAAGAACAAAATTGGTGTTGTTGAATGATTTAACCATTGAAGTAAATTGATTTGAAATTCTAAATATACGTGGATTATTTGAAAAGGCCGAGTTAATTCTCATTTCGAATAATTGACCGACGATTGAAATTCGAAGATGAATACGGTGGTTGAAGACCGGAGATCTTCACCTCGTTTGGATGGTAACCGAGGTCCTGATTGGGAGGCATCCCGAAATATGGATAATGAGTGGTGATCGTCCAGATGTACGTGGTGATCGATGGGTTTGCGAGGTATTTAGTGCCTCCGGTTTCGTTCATCCCCAGAACGGATTTGTAAATGGACTGTGTGTCTGACATTGGATTTTATTCTGTGTTGATTGATCTCTATTAAATATACATCTGTTTGGCGGCGGAGAATTTATTCTTTTGCTTAACGCCCTTCTCTGAGACGCACGAGCTCAAGGGTTATATATCGATGGACATCAGTCGCATGGCTTGAATTGCCTGTGTGGCATGCTAAGACGCAATGATCAGGGCTTCTGTTGAAAAGCAAAGTCTTGTGGTGATGATCAAAGCACCGCCTGTGTGGCGTAGCTTTGTGTATAACGTGAATTCGCGAGCCTCACACCCCGGTATGAACCTAAAACGGGAGAAGGACCTCAGGGAGGGCATGTGTTTCTTTCTAGCTAGGGTGGTGTCAGTGACCTACCAGCCCTGACATTTATATACTTTTCACCTATGTGGTTGTTGCTGTTGCGAGGCGCCTCGGTTTGATCGGGCAATTCGGGTCCGATGGAGTCATTCGTTGGCTCATTTACACCCCAAAGGGTGGGGAAACGTAGTGTTCAGGCATTTTTAATCCACATCGGTGGACCGACCCTGTCGCTCCAAGGGTCGATGCGTTCTGATCATGAGACACGGGCTAGAGCGTCTCGAATTCGGTAAGGACTATCTTTTGCCTTGGTTCATGACGGAAATCCAATTTCCAAATACGACATCATGCGGTTTTGATTGTATATATATATGGCGACATGATATATGGTACCCATGCCGTTTATGATTGATAGTTATGATTTGAAATTGTTTTCAAAACATATAAACACTAGCAATAGTATCAAATGCCTTTGTTCTATTCGTATCAAGCATATTTTGGCCGTTATAAGGTAAAAACTCTATCCTCCGGTTTGCGTTGCATTATGTGATGGGAACTGAGTCTTATAATGGCTTCATTTTTATAAAAAGCATAGCGATGTTTAAAAGAAAGATTTGTTTTAAAGCACTGGCAATCCAATGGAGTAACCCGTTCCACGAAAGTGGCGTGGTCCTGTGATTAGCCATATTATATATGTGTTGAATGGATTTCTCATACCAGTCCCATGACTGACTCGTAGTTTGTTTCACTCTCAAACTCGGGTGCCCCTTTTTCTATATGGGCAGCCTTGTATTCAGGTTTAGCTGGTTCTTTCTGGATAGCTGGAGCTGAAGATGGATTTTATCATTTATCTCTTTTTATGCTGTTCAGCTCCTATTGTACATATTTTGTTTATTTCCGCTGTAGACATTTATGTATAGCTGAACTGTATTTGTACTAAGTAAGATCCTGTATGCTGTGCAACTCTGATGATTACTTTTATCCAGTATATTCTATTGTTCATTATCTGGTGTATTTATTTAATTTTTGTTCTGCTATTATCTGTTTTTGTGTTATATTCCAAAGATAACCCTTGTCTCCATCGGAACGGGATTTCGGGTCGTCTCAAAAATCCACTCGTGAACAATGGATCCCGGTCACTTACTATACTCTTTGGGACACCATGGAATCGAACTATCCATTTCACATAAAGCTCAGCCAATTTTGATGCTGTCCTAGTTGACTTGAAAGGAATAAATCTCGCACTTTTGGTCAAACGATCCACAATGACCCAAATCCCTTCATTTCCTGCCCTAGTTCTAGGTAGTCCATCGATAAAATCCATCGATATTTGCTCCCACTTCCATGTAGGAACCTCTAATGGCTGAAGTAAACCACTCGGCTTCTTCTGTTCAGCTTTCACTAACTGACAGTTCATATACTTGGAAATGAATTTTCCAATATCTCTTTTCATCCCTTCCCAGTAGTAGACTCGCTTCATGTCCTGATACATTTTATTACCACCTGGATGAATCGTTAGCTTCGAGTGATGACATTCTCTCAGAACCTCATCGCTCAATCCGTCGACATCAGGAACAACTAATCGTCCTTGCTTTCGAAGCCAACCTTCTCGGTCGACCTCGAACTCCTTATCCTCTGGTTTCAGTTTCTGAATGGACTCGACAAGCTTCACATCTTTCTTTTGGCCCTCGCCAATCCTTTCGATAAGAGTAGGCCTTATCGACAAGCTTGCCAACATTTCAGGTTCCAACTCGCACCTTGGCCTGAAATCGAACCTTGCCAAATACTCGAGGCCCTTCCATTCCGAAAACATCGCTCCCAAATTTGCGTGTCTTCGACTCAATGCATCTGCAACTGCATTGCCTTTGCCAGGAGTATAGGCTATCCCAAAGTCATACGATGCCAGAAACTCTAACCATCGTTGCTGCCGAAGATTCAAATCCTTTTGGGAGAAAAGATACTTCAACGACTTGTGATCCGTAAACAACTCGAATCGTACCCCCAACAGGTAATGTCTCCACATCTTCAGAGCAAACACAATCGCTGCCAACTCCAAATCATGAGTTGGATAGTTCTTCTCATGCGGCTTTAGCTGTCGACTCGCGTAGGCCACAACTTTATCCTTCTGCATGAGCACTGCTCCAAGTACAGTACCACATGCATCAGTATAAACCACCATCTCTTCATTCCCACCTGGAATGGTCAACACAGGTGCACTCGTCAATCTCTCCTTCAAGATTTCGAACGCTTGTTCACACTTTGCATCCCATGTGAACACTTGGTTCTTCTTCGTCAATCCTGTTAATGGTGCAGCTATCTTGGAGAAATCCTTGATAAACCTTCGGTAATAACCAGCCAACCCAAGGAAACTCCGAACATCCGTTGCATTCTTAGGTTTATCCCAGTCCTGGATTGCTGCAACTTTAGCAGGGTCAACCGCTATACCTTTTCCAGAAACAACATGACCTAAGAACCTCACTTCATCCTTCCAGAAGTGACACTTTGAGAACTTAGCTTTAAGCTGATGCTTTCGCAAGATCTCTAACACAACTCTCAAGTGCGTCTTATGTTCTTCCACATTTCTGGAGTAAACCAGTATATCATCCACGAACACAAGCACAAACCTATTCAACTGATCTCTGAACACTCTATTCATAAGATCCACAAAATACGCTGGCGCGTTAGTCAACCCGAATGGCATCACCAACCACTCGAAAAATCCGGACGGTGTCCTAAAAGCAGTCTTTGGCACACTATCCTTAGCTACTCTCAACTGGTGAAATCCCGTTGCCAAATCCATCTGAGAAAACACTTTGGCTTCGTGAAGCTGATTGAACAAGTCATCAATCCTTGGCAACGGATACTTGTTCTTCTTAGTCACCTTGTTCAGCTCACGATAGTCCACACACAACCTTAACGAGCCATCTGCCTTAGTTGCAAACACGATTGGTGCACCCCACTCGGAAACACTCCTCCGAATGAATCCTTTACCCAAAAGGTCACGAACTTGCACCTCTAACTCTCGCTGTTCCCTAGGCGCCATCCGCCTAAGGGGCATAACAATTGGTTTAGCACCTTCGACCAAATCGATCCTAAACTCGATCTCACGATGCGGCGGCAACCCTTTGACCTCGTCAAAGACATCCACATACTCATTAGCGATCAACACTGATGATAGGTCTTCCTGTGGAATCCCAAGAGAATATAGATAACTCACGAAGACCCCGTCTTCGCGCTTACATCTAATCAACACCTTTCGCCCTTCCACATCCCCGACCCTCACCTCTAGCTTCTCGCAGTTCACCCTTGCCGCATATCTCTTGAGCCAATCCATGCCCAAGATGATCCCATACCCAGCGAAGTTAAGAACAAAGCAATCACACATAAAAGAGCAACCATGACTCGATAATACTAGACCACGGCAAATCATGCACAAACTGGACGAACCCCCAACTGGATTAGTCACAATCAATGGTCTATCACAAATCTCGGGTTCCAAACCCAAGCGACACACAAGTTCATTGCAGATGAATGAATGTGATGCTCCAATATCAAACAACACTCGAATTGAAACACCGTTAACGGAAAAAGTACCTTGCACCATGACACCCTTTCCCTTCTCCTCTGCAGTAGGAGCTCTTGAAGAAGATGGCACAGCATCCAAAGCATATGCCTTAACAATCTGCTTACCCTTAGCTGATTCCGGACAATCTTTCTTCTCATGCCCAGGATTTCCATACTTGAAGCACTTCTTCTCAGCTTTGGGATTCTTACACTCATTCGAATAATGTCCCTTCTGTTGGCAGTTAAAGCAAACTGCCTCACTCTTGGGTTTCTTTTGGCCATCCTTTCCTTTCTGTTGTTGCTGCTTCCTCTTTTTATTACCACTCTGCTGTGGTTTCTGAGCTTCCTTGGTTGCAGCGACAACATTTGCTTCCTTGGGAAACAAGCTCTCATGGCGAATAGCTTTTTCCACAATCTTTTCAAATAAATCATCAAGATGGTCCACAAGTGGCTTGCCAATATGTGCATCCAAACCCAAGACAAACTTCTCGTTCTTCTGATAGGGCGTATCAATGTATGAACGAGCATATCTAGACAAAGCCTCAAAATCAGAAATATAGTCAAGAACTGATCTGCCATTCTGCTTCAACTCTACGAACTTCTTGAAGAGAACTGACTTTTGAGCAGTGGAGATAAACTTTGCTTCAAACTTAGCTTGGAATTGCTCCCATGAAATCTCCTCTTCCGGAGTCTCGAGTATAACAGAATTCCACCATTCCATGGCCCTGCTTTGCAGCTGCCTTAATGCAAGCTTTCTCTTCATTGCATCTTCAATACCCAAGTCTCCAAAGATTCGAACACATGAATCCATCCACCTCTGAACCTCTTCGGCTGGTTCAGTTCCCTTGAATGGTTTCCCTCCTAGAGATATAAAGTCCTTGCACATCTTTGCAAAATCTATTCTAGGAACTCGCACCCCTACATCTACCGTAGCCGCCACTAGAGCGGGTACCCTTCGCATAATTGCTTCTGCCATGGCTTCAAACATGGCCGGGTAATCTGGCTCACCACCATTTCCCCCTCCAGTATTAGCTCCCCTAGCAGCATGTCTTGATGGTCGTCTACTCATTCTAAATCTGCAATTTAGAATAATTAGCCACTTCCAAGAAAACTGCTAAAGAGATACAACCGCTACTACTATATATACTAATATATATAGTAAACATCCAACTGAAATCTACAAATATGTCTCTCATACGTAATTACATCTTCGAACTTTGGCCAAACTCGTTGACCAGAGCTCTGATACCAAATGTGACGACCGCCCATAACCCCCGCACTAAACAAGAGGAATAATGCGCTGAAAGGCGTGTCAGGCTGCTATGGACGATCATCATAGTAAGTGAACACATCGAAACCTGTCGTAGAACTCACAGCGCAAGGATAAAATATAATAGAACATATACAACAGGTGATAGTAATGAGGTATTATATAGCAAACTTTTGAAATTCTTTCAACATCCAGAAAGATTATCCAACTGATATCCAAGTTTGTACATAAGGCCTCACTACAACTCTCAAGCAGCTCAAACAGCGGAAACAGAAATACTAGAAAGAATAAAACTGGTACGCCAGCCTCCTGCTCGTCATCGCTCAGCTTTCTCGTATCACTAAGCTCCATTACCTGTAACCTGCTACTTAGTCTGCCCATCCACAACCGGATGAACAACCCAAGTGTAACAACTCGTATTTCGATAACATGTTAAAACGAGAATCAAGGCAGAATTTAATTTTAAATTCTGAATCAAGTAAAACGGGCTATGCCGTTGCGTTCGTCTTGAAAAAATACGCGAAATAGAGTCCGAAATTTTGTAAATCGGAGTCCGTATGACCCGGTTAAGGCCCAAAGAAGTTTTCGGGAAATTTGAATTTCGAAACATGCAGAGATGGGGCCAGGCGGGAAAATTCCCGCCCAGACAAGTCGACTTGGCTGTCGACAGGGCTGTCGACTTGCAAGTCGACAGGCATGTCGACAGGCAAGTCGACAGGGCTGTCGACTTGCCCTGTCGGCTGATTCTGGCTTGGTGCACCTATTTTCTATCTTGGCTAGGTTTTTGGGCCTGGTTTGAAATCTGACGGTTCAGGTTGGTCCTAGGGTTAATCTAAGGGTCCTAACTAGCCTAATCTTCTATAAATAAACCCCTAACCTACCCCTAAACCCTCATTATTCACTCATGTAACTAAACTATGGCCAAATTTCTACTCTCATGGCCTCCACTCAACTATCCTAGCCTCCACTTCATTTCTATGAGAGGTTTCATGATCATGAGAGTATTAGAGAGTCCCTATGTTAGTATGAGAGCTCCTCAAGTTGATTTCAATGCAAAAGTTTTGGTCTTTGTTCATAAAGATGGTGTATTTGTTGATTTGGAGCATCCATCTTTGGGTTTTTGGATGATGGCATGCATAAGCTTCATCACAAGCTTTAGTTTAATTGATTTAGGCCTTCATAGCAATGTAAGCCCTTCCCTACTCTTAGATATTAACTATGAAGCTAAATGTTCATGTTGAAAGTTTGGGTTTGATTAATTAGAATGATGCATGCTATCATGTTATGCAAGTCTATGAAGTCATTAGCTTGATCTTATGAGCAAAAAGCCACAACCTTTATGTTGAAAGGTTGCATTATGCAACATGAGAACCTTCATAATCATTATGTCAACTTGCATATGAAGTCATAATCCTTATATGATGATATATGCGAGTTTCTAGCCATCATTCCATGTCTTTTGTCACCATGATTCGCTTATGTACCAAGTTTGGGTTGATGCATGTTTTTGAGGCTTAAGAATGTAACATGCAAGCTAATGAACACATTTGTGCCTCATTTGCCACCATGATTAACTTGTGGCTTAATACCCATTTTTGTCATTCCTTTGCCAAGTCTCTTCTTTTAATCCATCACGTTGTTGCGAACGTATATGCTAGTTTAAAAAGCGTTGGGGTCACATTATGGGGAAACATAATGACATGAATATGACTTGGATAAATGGGTATAAACATGACAACATGTAACGTTAAATATGACATGTGTTTATACTTGAAAACATGACTTGAAATATAACATGGAAGTTGACATGTAAGTATGCATAAAAACATAAGCTTGGGAATTTACCTATTAAGTTAGGTCTACCCATTGGGAATTTACCTATTAAGTTAGGTCTACCCAATTGCTTGAAAACTTGACTATGAACATGACACAAGACTAAACATGAAAGTGGCCAACTCGAGGTTGTGTTGAGTTTGCAACGTAAAACTACCCGGAACCGACCGGCCTAACTAGTAGTTGCAAACAATAGGACCCAATGTGAGAAGTTGGTCATGTTGTGCTTGAACCCGAGGTTAGACCAAGTTGTGGTGTAAAGCTACCCGGAACCGACCGGCTTAACTAGTAACCACAACAAAGTCTAATGTGAGAGGTTGAGGTGCATTAAGTAATTAATGCCACATGATAGGGTTAAGTTAATTTGATTAATGACTCTTAACCAGATATGACATGGACAAATGGGTTAAGTAAATTGATTAGGCTAATGATACTTAACAAAACATGACAAGGTTGGGTAGGTTAAGTGATTTGATTTGCCTAATGACGCTTAACCATTTTTATACGACTAGTGGACGGGGATTAAGTTAACCAACACTTAATCAATCCAACATGATAATTTGGCAAGGTTAAGTAAGTTTTCTTAATGACACTTAACCATACAAGATGATTAGGGGATGGGGTTAAGTAATTTACGCTTAACTAATCCGACACGGTAATTAGATGGGGTTAAGTAATCCACACTTAACTGATCTAACCGCGGTAATTCGATGGGGTTAAGTTAAACACTTAACCAATTTAAACTCGGTAATTCAATGAGGTTAAGTAACCAATACTTAACCAACTTAATGTGATAATTTAATGGGGTTAAGCAACTTATACTTAACCAATTATACATGATGATTTGATGGGGTTAAGTAACTTACACTTAACCAATCTAATACGCGGACCTGATAAGGTTAAGTCACAAGACCTTTTTAGAATATACTTAACCATTGTAGTACGATTAGAGGATGGGGTTAAGCCAACCTATACTTAACCAATCCGACTCCATAATTTGATGGGATTAAGATAATCTATGCTTAATCGATCTAGCAAGATAATCCGATAGGATTAAGGTAAGCTAGTACTTGACCAATTTGACTTGATAGGGTTAAGTCATGAGCCTCTGGGTACACTTAACCAACTTGTGGGACTAAGTCTTGAACTTAAATACTGAGCCAATCTTTGACGTGATTCGTGGGCGGGTTAAGTCATGAACTTGAATGATAACACTTAACCCAATAGACAAACCCTAGCTAGAAGAACTAGGTAGAAAACCGTGGTTAATCAAGGATAACGGGAAAGGAAGCTAAGTGGTAAACCTTAGTTAAGGGTAACTAAGTAATAATTCTTATCTAAGGACAGAGGACTAATTCTCAAAACGATGAGTAACCTGATACGGTAGGTCATCGCTTAGTATACGAGGGGGAGCAAGTTATCTGACTTGGATAAAAGCTCCAGCGCACTGGGTGCCGAAGTGGAAGCTTCGGGGGACGTGAGGATATTCTTGGGATCCCTCTGTGGGCTGCCAGGTAATTATACTAGGCCCATGAGAGGTTAAGGTCTGCGTTAGAAGGACCAAGAGTATGCCTTGGTTGCTATGCGAGCAACCTAAAGACTGGGATGGATTAGCGTGGAGTCGACGATTCTTGTTTTTGCCCTGGATAGCGCATCGCCGACTACCTACCATCTTTAGTCAATCGTGTACGTGCGGAAAGGCAGGGAACCCCCAACAGACCATGTGCTTGCTATCGAGTCATGGGTGAGGTTGGCCCGTAGGAAAGTGGGCTATAGTGGGGCCGTGGAGTGGTTCTTATACATGATTTTTCTTGGATTGCCTTTCAGTAGTTGAGGGAGGGGTCACGTAGGACCATAGCCACGGGTACAAAAACAGACCTTGATATCTGCATCGGCAGACGATTTAAAGCTCCCGACCGAGTTCCGTATTTCTTGATTTGCCCTGGCACGGAACTCGGATGGCACATTGGGGAACATGTGCATCTAGACATGGAAAACGATTCACGATACATACGTGGGATCAAGGGCGCGGTTGACGGGTGGCGTAATCCCTAGTGGTCCTAGGTGGCCAAAACCCAAACCGAGACACGGAAACGTTCATTAGGTAGCATAATCCCTAGCGGTCCTAGGTGGCATAAATCCTAAGTGGACGCGCGATAGTTCATGGTAAGGAAACACAACTAGATCAAGGGTTGCAGCCCAAAACAACTTCAAGGATAAACCGTTTACATGGGAAAGCCCGTACAGCCTACGGCAAAGAACTGAACTTATACATGGAAAGAAACATATGAGTTGAGTAACCTATATATGTGGCATATTAGGTTGACAGGGACCATTACACGACTTTTGAGTAAGGGTCATTCACGGATAACACGTAATACAGTTGGGATACTAGTACGGTAGGTGCAGAGCAGATATACAGGATAGATACCATGGGACGTTATACGTGATAGATATCTTGGGATATTATACTTGATAGGAACCTGACGATGTGATACCTTGTTTTGTCTTGACATCGTAATTTATCATGACATCTTAGTTTATCTGAGTTCAGTAGTTCATCCTGTTATTTTGATTTAGCTTATCTATCTTGTTATAATGCTTATGTTCATCTCAGTTTCTCATGTCAGTTAACTTTACTAGTTTTTATACTAATAGTAGATAGGGCTTACTCAGTCTTTTTGACTGACCCGTTTTGTTTCGCCTCTTTTCTTCCGTTTCCCCCCCCCCCCCCCAGGTTACAGGGAGGAAACACTGCTGTTTAGTTCGGACTTCTTCTGCTTGAAGGTCATCATGGATGGCTTGGACTTTTCCTGGCTATGGCTACTTTACTGTTTTTATTTGGGGAATAATTTATGAAAAAGTCTTTATGCTTCTTTACTATTGCAAGACAGGTTTTGATGTACTCTGATGTAAAAGGCTTTAGACCTTATGTATTCATGTTTATGAAAGTTCGATTTTACTTCCGCTATTTTATATGTTCTGTCTTGTGATATTTCTGTGCATGTTTACCAATAATGCCCCTCTAAAGCTAGTGCATTCCTTTGCGAGTGACCCTAGCGGAGGCGGGGTGTTACATTTGGTATCAGAGCAAAAGGTTACCAGACTGGGAAAAAGCTTTTAAAACCTTCTGAAAACTATTTGGAAAACCGTTTATAAAGAAGCATTTTTCAAGAAAAGTTTGTTTTAAAAAGGCTATTCCCCAAAAGCCATTAGCACCATTCTTTGATTCCTTGATTGAATCTCATTTCCTTTCTTTCCTCCATCCGTGGTCACAGTAGTTCTCACTGTGACTAATCTTTGTCTAGCCACGTAGGTGTTTCCTGTACGATGGAGGTGGTTCTCGAGAGACCCATTTCCGTGTTACAAGAAAGAATAATAAAGAGCAAGGGTAAAGGATACGAGTTTAAGGATGAGCAACTTGTTGGTATGGCTCAACCCATAATGAGAGAGAAAGATGAACAATGAAACCCATGACGAGAGAGTATCTTTGGCATGGTGAAACGGGGTGGATAGTTAAGTATCATGGGACAAGGACAAGATCATCGGGAGGGCAGTAGTATGCTCTCATTTCTAGGGTACCTCGGAAGGAGGGTAACGATCTTGTTAAAGGTTTAGCTTTTCTTCTCTATCATCCCGTTAGGACTTTGGTTTGATCATCGTATCATTTTAGTCTGCTTCGATAGTTGAGTCTCTGCACCTTAAGTACTAGCGTAATAGAGAATCCCATTTTTGTCTCAAGTCCTGTGGAGAATCGGTCCATTTATTCATGACTTGTTTTGGATTTGAGAATGACATGCCTCGGTTAGGGATGGATTCTAGGGATGAAGTGGTTATCCAGTAAGGGGTGCCACTCTCGGTTTTGATAGAAGGGTAGTTAGACTCTTGACTAGCCCTCGAAGTCTCGTGGAACCTTTTGGGTTCGGTCATGATTAGTTACCTAGAATCCCTTGATACCTTTATTGGAAATTTGAAGCCCGATCGAGTGGTGTTCGCCGATAAGACGGATGGTTTATTTCACTTATGCATGGGTTATGGAAATCACCCTAGTAAGTGCACTTGATAACCCGGTTGGCATCTGTTTACTTTCAAGAGAAAGTTCTACTACGTGGAATACCTTATGGTACGAGGTCCGAGATTCACTAGTGAATTTTGGAAAGCTTGCATGAGATCATGAGTACGCAGTCATGTTTGCGCTAAGTGTGCGAGTGGAACGAGAGGCGACGAAGAAATGAGTTCCAGCTCATGTTATGGAAACAGGAAATAAGAAGCTACGAAATCGCGAAGTTAAAGGACTGTCAAGGCACAATGGAATTGAGCTCAAGGAAATACGACTTTGATGGTCAAAGACTAGATACGCGCATGATATCTCTTTTTGGGAGTATATCCTTGATCCCTGTTTTCTGTAGAGCTTACTTGTAGGCTATCTTTTGTGGACATCCTCTTGGTCCTATTTTCTGTTACAAACCCCATAAGGAGTTTGTCTTGTTTATCTTCTCGACCCTATTTCAGGGAATCCTAGGTAGAACCCTATGGATGTAAACATGTATTTGAAACATGTTATGATTGATATGGTTGCAAGTGGTTGCTCGTGGATGCGCGAATACACATTAGATACTAGCTCGACTCGGTCACATTTCATATTGCATATGCACGAGTATTTATACTTGTTTATGGATGAAATCGAATGTGTTATCATGCGGTTATTGCATATGAATGAATGATTGTGCACGCATATAGTATCTATATGAGTAGGACTATTTGCATACATGTTGGATTCATGGCACTATACATATTGTTGCATTAGAAAGATTATTCAGGCCTGATCATTAGCATTAGCTAAGGAACATGTACACACACGTTTTGCATATATTCATATAGCATTAGAAATCATCTAAGGACAATGATTGCTTGTGGATGATGTTTTGAGTAGATGGATGATGGATGGTAGGATATGTTCTTCCTAACTTGGAGATTTCGGGGACGAAATCCTAAAAGGTGGGGAGAATGTAACAACTCGTATTTCGATAACATGTTAAAACGAGAATCAAGGCAGAATTTAATTTTAAATTCTGAATCAAGTAAAACGGGCTATTCCATTGCGTTCGTCTCGGAAAAATACGCGAAATAGAGTCCGAAATTTTGTAAATCGGAGTCCGTATGACCCGGTTAAGGCCCAAAGAAGTTTTCGGGAAATTTGAATTTCGAAACATGCAGAGATGGGGCCAGGCGGGAAAATTCCCGCCCAGACAAGTTGACTTGGCTGTCGACAGGGCTGTCGACTTGCAAGTCGACAGGCATGTCGACAGGCAAGTCGACAGGGCTGTCGACTTGCCCTGTCGGCTGATTCTGGCCTGGTGCACCTATTTTCTATCTTGGCTAGGTTTTTGGGCCTGGTTTGAAATCTGACGGTTCAGGTTGGTCCTAGGGTTAATCTAAGGGTCCTAACTAGCCTAATCTTCTATAAATAAACCCCTAACCTACCCCTAAACCCTCATTATTCACTCATGTAACTAAACTATGGCCAAATTTCTACTCTCATGGCCTCCACTCAACTATCCTAGCCTCCACTTCATTTCTATGAGAAGTTTCATGATCATGAGAGTATTAGAGAGTCCCTATGTTAGTATGAGAGCTCCTCAAGTTGATTTCAAGGCAAAAGTTTTGGTCTTTGTTCATAAAGATGGTGTATTTGTTGATTTGGAGCATCCATCTTTGGGTTTTTGGATGATGGCATGCATAAGCTTCATCACAAGCTTTAGTTTAATCGATTTAGGCCTTCATAGCAATGTAAGCCCTTCCCTACTCTTAGATATTAACTATGAAGCTAAATGTTCATGTTGAAAGTTTGGGTTTGATTAATTAGAATGATGCATGCTATCATGTTATGCAAGTCTATGAAGTCATTAGCTTGATCTTATGAGCAAAAAGCCACAACCTTTATGTTGAAAGGTTGCATTATGCAACATGAGAACCTTCATAATCATTATGTCAACTTGCATATGAAGTCATAATCCTTATATGATGATATATGCGAGTTTCTAGCCATCATTCCATGTCTTTTGTCACCATGATTCGCTTATGTACCAAGTTTGGGTTGATGCATGTTTTTGAGGCTTAAGAATGTAACATGCAAGCTAATGAACACATTTGTGCCTCATTTGCCACCATGATTAACTTGTGGCTTAATACCCATTTTTGTCATTCCTTTGCCAAGTCTCTTCTTTTAATCCATCACATTGTTGCGAACGTATATGCTAGTTTAAAAAGCGTTGGGGTCACATTATGGGGAAACATAATGACATGAATATGACTTGGATAAATGGGTATAAAAATGACAACATGTAACGTTAAATATGACATGTGTTTATACTTGAAAACATGACTTGAAATATAACATGGAAGTTGACATGTAAGTATGCATAAAAACATAAGCTTGGGAATTTACCTATTAAGTTAGGTCTACCCATTGGGAATTTACCTATTAAGTTAGGTCTACCCAATTGCTTGAAAACTTGACTATGAACATGACACAAGACTAAACATGAAAGTGGCCAACTCGAGGTTGGGTTGAGTTTGCAACGTAAAACTACCCGGAACCGACCGGCCTAACTAGTAGTTGCAAACAATAGGACCCAATGTGAGAAGTTGGTCATGTTGTGCTTGAACCCGAGGTTAGACCAAGTTGTGGTGTAAAGCTACCCGGAACCGACCGGCTTAACTAGTAACCACAACAAAGTCAAATGTGAGAGGTTGAGGTGCATTAAGTAATTAATGCCACATGATAGGGTTAAGTTAATTTGATTAATGACTCTTAACCAGATATGACATGAACAAATGGGTTAAGTAAATTGATTAGGCTAATGATACTTAACAAAACATGACAAGGTTGGGTAGGTTAAGTGATTTGATTTGCCTAATGACGCTTAACCATTTTTATATGACTAGTGGACGGGGATTAAGTTAACCAACACTTAATCAATCCAACATGATAATTTGGCAAGGTTAACTAAGTTTTCTTAATGACACTTAACCATACAAGATGATTAGGGGATGGGGTTAAGTAATTTACGCTTAACTAATCCGACATGGTAATTAGATGGGGTTAAGTAATCCACACTTAACTGATCTAACCGCGGTAATTCGATGGGGTTAAGTTAAACACTTAACCAATTTAAACTCGGTAATTCAATGAGGTTAAGTAACCAATACTTAACCAACTTAACGTGATAATTTAATGGGGTTAAGCAACTTATAATTAACCAATTATACATGATGATTTGATGGGGTTAAGTAACTTACACTTAACCAATCTAATACGCGGACCTGATAAGGTTAAGTCACAAGACCTTTTTAGAATATACTTAACCATTGTAGTACGATTAGAGGATGGGGTTAAGCCAACCTATACTTAACCAATCCGACTCGATAATTTGATGGGATTAAGATAATCTATGCTTAATCGATCTAGCAAGATAATCCGATAGGATTAAGGTAAGCTAGTACTTGACCAATTTGACTTGATAGGGTTAAGTCATGAGCCTCTGGGTACACTTAACCAACTTGTGGGACTAAGTCTTGAACTTAAATACTGAGCCAATCTTTGACGTGATTCGTGGGCGGGTTAAGTCATGGACTTGAATGATAACACTTAACCCAATAGACAAACCCTAGCTAGAAGAACTAGGTAGAAAACCGTGGTTAATCAAGGATAACGGGAAAGGAAGCTAAGTGGTAAACCTTAGTTAAGGGTAACTAAGTAATAATTCTTAGCTAAGGACAGAGGACTAATTCTCAAAACGATGAGTAACCTGATACGGTAGGTCATCGCTTAGTATACGAGGGGGAGCAAGTTATCTGACTTGGATAAAAGCTCCAGCGCACTGGGTGCCGAAGTGGAAGCTTCGGGGGACGTGAGGATATTCTTGGGATCCCTCTGTGGGCTGCCAGGTAATTATACTAGGCCCATGAGAGGTTAAGGTCTGCGTTAGAAGGACCAAGATATGCCTTGGTTGCTATGCGAGCAACCTAAAGACTCGGATGGATTAGCGTGGAGTCGACGATTCTTGTTTTTTCCCTGGATAGCGCATCGCCGACTACTTACCATCTTTAGTCAATCGTGTACGTGCGGAAAGGCAGGGAACCCCCAACAGACCATGTGCTTGCTATCGAGTCATGGGTGAGGTTGGCCCGTAGGAAAGTGGGCTATAGTGGGGCCGTGGAGTGGTTCTTATACATGATTTTTCTTGGATTGCCTTTCAGTAGTTGAGGGAGGGGTCACGTGGGACCATAGCCATGGGTACAAAAACAGACCTTGATATCTGCATCGGCAGACGATTTAAAGCTCCCGACCGAGTTCTGTATTTCTTGATTTGCCCTGGCACGGAACTCGGATGGCACATTGGGGAACATGTGCATCTAGACATGGAAAACGATTCACGATACATACGTGGGATCAAGGGCGCGGTTGACGGGTGGCGTAATCCCTAGTGGTCCTAGGTGGCCAAAACCCAAACCGAGACACGGAAACGTTCATTAGGTAGCATAATCCCTAGTGGTCCTAGGTGGCATAAATCCTAAGTGGACGCGCGATAGTTCATGGTAAGGAAACACAACTAGATCAAGGGTTGCAGCCCAAAACAACTTCAAGGATAAACCGTTTACATGGGAAATCCCGTACAGCCTACGGCAAAGAACTGAACTTATACATGGAAAGAAACATATGAGTTGAGTAACCTATATATGTGGCATATTAGGTTGACAGGGACCATTACACGACTTTTGAGTAAGGGTCATTCACGGATAACACGTAATACAGTTGGGATACTAGTACGGTAGGTGCAGAGCAGATATACAGGATAGATACCATGGGACGTTATACGTGATAGATATCTTGGGATATTATACTTGATAGGAACCTGACGATGTGATACCTTGTTTTGTCTTGACATCGTAATTTATCATGACATCTTAGTTTATCTGAGTTCAGTAGTTCATCCTGTTATTTTGATTTAGCTTATCTATCTTGTTATCATGCTTATGTTCATCTCAGTTTCTCATGTCAGTTAACTTTACTAGTTTTTATACTAATAGTAGATAGGGCTTACTCAGTCTTTTTGACTGACCCGTTTTGTTTCGCCTCTTTTCTTCCGTTCCCCCCCCAGGTTACAGGGAGGAAACACTGCTGTTTAGTTCGGACTTCTTCTGCTTGAAGGTCATCATGGATGGCTTGGACTTTTCCTGGCTATGGCTACTTTACTGTTTTTATTTGGGGAATAATTTATGAAAAAGTCTTTATGCTTCTTTACTATTGCAAGACAGGTTTTGATGTACTCTGATGTAAAAGGCTTTAGACCTTATGTATTCATGTTTATGAAAGTTCGATTTTACTTCCGCTATTTTATATGTTCTGTCTTGTGATATTTCTGTGCATGTTTACCAATAATGCCCCTCTAAAGCTAGTGCATTCCTTTGCGAGTGACCCTAGCAGAGGCGGGGTGTTACACCAAGGTAATAAGAGGAGACATAAAACCTTGAGTCAGACAACAGTCTTAATGAGCGATAATACAGCTAACAAACTTCAACAAGAAAGCATATGAGAATGGGTAAATGAACAACTTATCTACCCACATCACCAGAGAAGAACTCAACCTTATCTTCCCCACATCGGACAGTGATAGCCTTTACACCAAGCATTTCAACCATTCATCCATAGAAACCAGAACACCCATTCAATCATAGAGAACACACATAACATCCAGATTATATAAGTCTCACACAGACAACCCTAATCGAGTTTAACATTCCTCAAGTACCCTCGCCAGAGGCCTAAACCAATATCACTTAAGCACTCAAAGAACATCTCCCTCGACTTTGGATAATCTATGTGAGATAGTACAAACAGAAGCAAACAATCATCCATAACCGACTCTGGCTATCACCGCCAATCCTGCTTCGAAACCATCATTATCGTATGACGGCCAACCTTGCCATACGTCAAGGGCTAATGATAACCCCAGTTCTAGCATGAACTCCATATGCCCAACCTTGGCAATGTCCAACCTTGACACTAGGCCTTTCCCCAACCAGAAAGACCCAGGGTACTCGACCAACAACCGGTCTTTTGGGCCTTTCAACGATACCCATCATACCCCTGCTTTGAGCCTGCTAGAACTTACGACAACGATGACTTCTCGGCTGTAATGACCTGTATTCTACACATCATAGGATCGTAGAATATTTATTTCTTTCCCATGTGAAGTCGTATGGTCATGTAACTTTGGGAAACATCTATTAGAGTCATTTCCCATGTCCAGGATTTTTGTCGATTTTTAAATGACCATTTTGCCCCTAGTTGGTACTGTTTTGGCCATAACTTTTGATTGAAAAGGAATTTTAACCTGAAACCACTTCCATTTGATTCGTTTGATGATTTCTCTTTCCGTAGAGTGGTCACATTAGCCAAACGGACTTACCGTTTGGGAGATATGGCTGAAACAAGATTTGGAGGGTGAAAAACTGCCTAACCGGGCCAAATCGGGTGATTAGTGAGTAGGCCCATAACCCATTTCGGGATTAGGGTTATGGGAGGGCTGAAATGAGATGGAGAATCATTTCATTTCAGTTTTCTAGCCTCCACTTATCACCAAGGATCCCTAAAAATGGCCTCCAACCTCTAAATCACCTCCAAATCACCCTTAGGTTAAGGATTTGGCTTAGCAACCCCTAATCAAGAAGGATCTTCACCAAATCAACAAAGGAGCTGCTGTTTGGTATTGAAATTCGCATCAAATCAGAGAATCATTTCATATCTTAGTTTATTTTGTGGCTAAGGTGAGTGATTTGCTTAGTTTTGCACTAATTATGGTTAATTAGGGGTGATTAGTGTTAATTAGCGAAATTAGACATGATAAAATTCTGGAAAAATGTTTATAAAATTCGGAATGATGTTTTAGACCTCTGGTATGAATTTGGGTTAATTTGGTTAAGATTTGCTAATCCTATCATCAGTTTCACCTAAATATGCTTAAGGAGAGATTTGGGATTTTGGGTATGTTTGATCCCTTTTTACCTATTATATTGATGTTTTGATGTTTGTGGTTGATTATGCATGTTGCTATGACTGTATGAAATGCTTTGTGACTGTTTAGAATAGTTGGAATGGTCGAAAACGCCGTCGAGGGGCGTAAACAGCTCGCTGGACAAGGTGCAGGGGTTCGGATCGCATAGGGGGTTGAGGGACGATCGGATCGCCCTATGGGATCGTGAGGGCATCCCCACGAGTCGAGTCACCTCCTCCGAACCGAACCGTCTGTGCAAGGCCACGAAGCGGATCGATGCATCGTCGTGCCAAACTGAAGTACTCCGATCCGGATCGCGAACAAGCACTACGACCCGATCCGTCCATGAAGGGTGAGCACGATCCGTCAACCTGGAGAAGGGCGTCCGATCCGAACCGCTTGAAGAACCACGATCCGATCCGTATGGGGTGTTCCGATCCGAACCGAGAAGGGGAGTACGATCCGAAGTAAAGGAAAGGAGGACCACGACCCGATCCGACGTAGGAGGCGCGATCCGATCCGATGAAGAATGTGAAGGTTGATCCGATCCGATTCGATTATGATGACCAATAACCCGAGATGCAAAGGTAGTCCGAATGGAAGTTAGAGCTCATGATCCCAGAACCAGTAGGGAACCAATGAGTTCACTTCAAGGTTGGACTTTGCTGCGGGACGTGTGCTAAGGAGTTGTCGACGTTCATAACTTCGATTCACCACTAAAAGGAATGATGGGCTACTTATCAGTGCAGTAGGGTCATTACGACCTGAGGGGCAAAGTGATGGTAGCAAGACTACATTATCAGTGTAGTAGGGTCGTTATGACCTGAGGGGCAAGGTGATGCGTAGTAAGACTATGAGCCAGCGCAGATGGGGTGAATAACTCCATGGGGCAAGTGGACATAGTAAGGATTTGTAAGGCTATGAGCCAGCGCAGATGGGGTGAATAACTCCATGGGGGCAAGTGGACATAGCGAGGAATTAGTGGCTACGTTATCAGTGCAGTGAAGCCATTTATGACTTCATGGGGCAAAGTGATCGTAGCAAGGAATGTTGGGTGATCGAAGTGGTGAATATCGTATGCTTTACGCACTGAGTGAGAGATGTGAGGATGGATGCTATGCTTGATTGTTTGCCATCATTATGACATGCACACCTCCCCCACCTCCGTATCCTTACACTGTTTGATATGATACCTTAGAGTGTTGTACAGTATGTAGTGCTAACTCTTTGGTTGCAGGTCCAGGTTCAGGTATGTTTTAGTCTACCTGTTACTATTCACTTTAGATGCTTATCGCTCATACCAGGCTTTATGTCTGACCCAGAGTTTTATGTCTCCTCTTATTACTCTGGGTGCTCACACGAGCAGACTATAGACAGGTTAGCTGGTGATGCGCGAGTAGCTGATTCGGAGGCGGGCGGGAGGCTTCCACGTATTATCTATATATATACACATTCTCCCTGTGTCGTTGGTGGTCGCTACTTGGGCATTAGTAGTGTACCTCCTTTATCTTGTTTTGCTTTGAGACAATTTGAATGTTGTAATAAGCTGTATTCTGAATTTCCGCTGCTATGATGTTTAGTTCTGATTTTCAGCTTATGCACTGTCTCTCCTGGGTTATGTCAAGTATGTTATTATTATATTTTGTTCTATGCGCTGTGAGACATTCTACAGGTTCCTTGATTAGTTCATTCTCTTCTTTCCTTTCTCCTGACGACCGTCCCGTGCTAGTTGGGCATGTGTACAGCGCATTTTCGGAGGAAATGCAGGCTGGTGCGGGGCGGGCCGTCACACTTGGTATCAGAGCTCTAGGTTGCGTAGTTAACCTAGGGAAAGACACTAGGGAGAGATAGTACGTATATGAGAGCGCGTATTTGTTATTACTTTGATTTTCAAAACTATGTATGTATATACTATTAGTAGTATAAAGATGAAGTCGCACTGCACTAGTACCACTATGGGGTCGTTAATCTTTTCCCTTTTACAGATTGACGATGAGCCGACATGTTAGAGGTACCGGTAAAGGGGCCAATAATGGGAATGCCGCTGACATGAGGGCAATGTTTACCGACCTCATGAGAGACATACTTAGAGAAGTGCAAGGGGCAATTCCCAATCCCGGAGTTGGTGCTGGCCCAGTAGTGCAGGTGCCTAGGGTCGATTTTGCCAAGTTGTGCAAAGATTACACTAATCTTGGTGGGAAGCCGTTCCATGGGACGGAGTCGGCCACAGATGTTCAAGATTGGATGGTTAGCTGTGATCGTATCTTTGATGACTTGGGTCTTGAGGATGCGATGAAGAGAAGGCTAGCGTCTCGTCAGCTGCAAGGGCGAGCGATGAATTGGTGGAATGCTATCAGAACAGCTACTCCAGAGGATCAGGTTACTTGGGATCAGTTCAAGGCTCGCTTTAGCGAGAAGTTCATTCCAGCTGCCCAGAAGTCGGTATTGTTTAAGTGGTTCTTGGAACTCAAGCAGAACGGAAGGGCAGTTTCTGATTATATTGCTGAGTTTGACACTTTGTCGAAGTATGGACTGTCTCTTATCGATACTCCTGAGAAGAAGAATAAGAAGTTCATTACCGGCCTGGATGGGTACTTGGGGGAGAGGCTTATTAACCACATCGATGAGACTTTTGAATCGATCGTGGGGAAAGCTTTGAGGTCAGAGAGTCTTTACCCTAAGTCAAAGACTGAGGCTGCATCTGCGGAAGGGCCAAAGCCGCAAGCAGGCGGTGGAGGCAAGAATAATTCTCAGAATAAGAGGAAGCAGGACCAATCTAAAGGTGGCCAGAAAAAGAGCAAGAAGGATGTTGAGTGCTTCAGCTGTGGAAAGAAAGGCCATTATGCTAAGGAATGTCGGGCCAAGCCAGCGGAAAGGAAGTGCTACAACTGTGGCCAAGTGGGACATCAGAAGGATAAGTGTCCGCAACCTCTTAAGGAGAAGCAGATTGTGAAAGCATATGCTATTGATGCTATTCCTTCTTTGTCGAATGCCCCAACTGCGGCGGAGAAAGGAAAGAATGTTGTTATTCAAGGTATGCTTTCTATTTATGATATACCAGTTCGAGTTTTGTTTGATACTGGGGCTTCCCGTTCCTTCATATCTAGTGACCTGGTAGATAGGTTGGGACTGGAACCCGAGATAGTCGATAGACCATTGATTGTGACGAACCCAATTGGTGGTTCGACTAGCCTTAGTATGATTTGCAGGAATTTGGTCTTATCGAGTCATGGATGTATGTTTGTATGTGATTGCTTTGTTTTGGGCTTTACTGGGTATGGCATTATATTGGGAGTCGATTGGCTCCAAAGATACGGGGTGGTGGTAGACTGTGAGGGCTTTTTGGTGACAGTGAGGGCGGATGATGGGCGGAGGGTAGTGTTTGGTAGTCTACCCAGTGATGGGGTTATGGCTAGTTTTGTAAATTCCCTCGACATCCCGCAGGATAAGTTGTCAGATGTGCCCGTGGTTGGCCAGTATCCGGACGTCTTCGAGGAGGTGACTGGGCTTCCACCACACCGTGAGATTGAGTTCCGTATTGATTTAGTGAAAGATGCCAGACCGATAGTGATGCCACTTCGTCGTATGGCACCAAAGGAGCAGCGAGAGCTCGGGGTGCAAGTCAGCAATCTTTTGAAGAGGGGATTGATTAGAAGGAGTGTCTCCGAGTGGGGAGCACCAGTTGTGTTTGCCACTAAGGCAGATGGTTCCCTTCGTTTGTGTGTGGACTATCGCGAGTTGAATAAGGTGACGAGGAAGAATAAGTATCCTCTACCGCGTATAGATGATTTGTTTGATCAGCTGGAAGGAGCAAGAGTGTTCTCCCAGTTGGACCTCGCGACAGGATTTCATCAGCTTCGAGTAGCAGATGAGAGTGTTCCGAAAACGGCATTTAGGACGCCGTCTGGATTTTATGAGTGGCTGGTCATGCCATTTGGGTTGACCAATGCACCAGCCTATTTTGTGGATCTTATGAATCGAGTATTCATAGATCAGTTGAATAAGTTTGTTCTTGTGTTCGTGGATGATATCCTTGTTTACTCAAGGACAGAGGAGGAACACAAGGGGCACTTGAGGATAGTGATGGAGGTGTTGAGGAAACACCAATTGAAAGCGAAATTCTCTAAGTGTCATTTTTGGAGAAGGGAAGTGAGATTCTTGGGTCATGTTGTTTCCGAAAGTGGTATTGCCGTGGACCCTGCGAAGGTGGCTACGGTTCAGGATTGGCCTACACCCAAGAATGCTACAGATGTAAGAAGTTTCTTGGAATTAGCTGGATATTATCGTAAGTTTATCCAGGACTTCTCCAAGATTGCAGCACCGTTGACTCAGTTGACTAAGAAGAATCAGTCCTTCGTCTGGGACGGAGTATGTGAGGATGCCTTCAAGAGTCTAAAAGAGAAGTTGACGCGTGCGCCAGTGTTAGTCATTCCTAAAGGGAATGAAGAGATGACGGTATACACGGATGCTTGTGGTACCGGACTAGGTGCAGTATTGATGCAAGGAGGTAGGGTTGTAGCTTATGCTAGTCGACAGCTAAAGCCGCATGAGAAGAAGTATCCTACCCATAATTTGGAATTGGCAGCGATTGTATTTGCACTGAAGATGTGGAGACACTATCTCTTGGGAGAAAGATTTGAGTTGTTTACCGATCATAAATCGTTAAAGTATCTCTTCTCTCAGAAAGATCTGAATCTCCGTCAGTAGAGATGGTTAGAGTTCTTGGCTTCGTATGATTTTGATATCGCGTATACACCTGGGAAGGGTAATGCGGTAGCCGATGCCTTGAGTAGGAGACATGCCAGCTTAGGGGCAATGTTTCTTGAGTGGAAGCAACTAGAGTATATCACGGGGTTTGATTTCAGACCAAGGTGCAAATTGGATCCAGTTATGCTAGCTAGTTTGACGATCAAACCCACTTTGATAGAGCGGATTGGTTCTAACCAGAGGGACGATCCTAACCTATTAGAAATCATCTCCAAGTTAGAAATGGGAGTTGATGAGGAGATGAGTGTGTATGGGCTTGATCGAGATGGATGGCTTCGAAAGAATGGAAGACTAGTTGTGCCCAACGTGAATGGTTTGAGAGATGAAGTGCTTAGAGAATGCCATCACTCAAAACTGACTATGCATCCCGGTGGTAATAAGATGTATCGAGACGTGAAGCGAACCTACTACTGGGAAGGGATGAAAAGAGACGTTGGGAAGTTTATATCCAAATGCATGAATTGCCAGCTAGTTAAAGCCGAGCAAAAGAAGCCTAGTGGGTTGTTGCAACCATTAGAAATTCCCAAGTGGAAATGGGAGCAAGTCTCGATGGATTTCATCGATGGTTTACCAAGGACTAGATCAGGATATGATAGCATTTGGGTAATTGTGGATCGATTGACTAAGAGCGCAAGATTTATACCAGTCAAATCGACCAGGACGGCAGCCAAGTTGGCTGAATTGTATATGAAGTGGGTAGTGAGATTTCATGGAGTACCCAAAAGCATTGTGAGTGACCGAGACCCGTTGTTCACTAGTGGGTTTTGGAAAAGCTTACAAGAGGCTCTAGGGTCAAGATTACATCTCAGTACCGCATATCATCCTCAGACTGACGGTCAGACGGAGAGGGTAAATCGTATATTGGAAGATCTCTTGAGAGCTTGTATATTGGATTTTGGTGGATCATGGGATGACCATTTGCATCTAGTAGAGTTTGCATATAATAATAGCTACCAATCCAGTATCGGTATGGCTCCATATGAAGCTTTGTACGGAAGACCATGCAACTCACCATCATGTTGGATAGAGACTGGCGAGAAGTTTGTGCTTGGACCAGATGTGGTAAGAGAAACTTCCGATAGGATCAAAATCATTCAGCAACGAATGAAAGCTGCTCAAGATAGACAGAAGAGTTACGCCGATAAGAGGAGAAGGGACTTGAAATTCTCCGTGGGTGACTTGGTGTTTGTCAAGATCTCTCCGTTGAAAAGCGTGATACGATTTGGCAGGAGAGGCAAGTTGGCACCAAGATTTGTTGGCCCATTCCCTGTTCTTGAACTAGTCCGGAATTTGGCATATAGAGTTGGCTTACCAGAGAAAATGGCGGGAGTTCATAATGTATTTCATGTTTCCCAGCTGAGAAAGTTCGTTCACGACTCGGATGTGACTATTTCACCTGATCAATTAGAGGACTTCGAAGTAGAACCTGAGGCGGTTGGGAACCGCAAGCCGATTCGTATTGTGGGACATGATACGAAGCAACTTCGAAGGAAGGCGGTGAAGCTAGTCAAGGTTCAGTGGGGCGAGAACGAGAATGATTGTACTTGGGAGACAGAGGAGAGCATTAGGAATGCTTATCCAGAACTCTTTGCCTGGTAAGATTTACTTTGCAATTTAGTTTTCCGCATGCTAGGATAGACTTGCTTTGCTTGTTTGCATGTTTGATTGTTGTTTTATGATTGATAGGCATGCGGGAACCTTTGTGTATGTTTGGATTAGGAAATTTCGGGGGCGAAATTTCTTAAGGGGGGAGAGTGTAATGACCCGTATTCTACACATCATAGGATCGTAGAATATTTATTTCTTTCCCATGTGAAGTCGTATGGTCATGTAACTTTGGGAAACATCTATTAGAGTCATTTCCCATGTCCAGGATTTTTGTCGATTTTTAAATGACCATTTTGCCCCTAGTTGGTACTGTTTTGGCCATAACTTTTGATTGAAAAGGAATTTTAACCTGAAACCACTTCCATTTGATTCGTTTGATGGTTTCTCTTTCCGTAGAGTGGTCACATTAGCCAAACGGACTTACCGTTTGGGAGATATGGCTGAAACAAGATTTGGAGGGTGAAAAACTGCCTAATCGGGCCAAATCGGGTGATTAGTGAGTAGGCCCATAACCCATTTCGGGATTAGGGTTATGGGAGGGCTGAAATGAGATGGAGAATCATTTCATTTCAGTTTTCTAGCCTCCACTTATCACCAAGGATCCCTAAAAATGGCCTCCAACCTCTAAATCACCTCCAAATCACCTTTAGGTTAAGGATTTGGCTTAGCAACCCCTAATCAAGAAGGATCTTCACCAAATCAACAAAGGAGCTGCTGTTTGGTATTGAAATTCGCATCAAATCAGAGAATCATTTCAGATCTTAGTTTATTTTGTGGCTAAGGTGAGTGATTTGCTTAGTTTTGCACTAATTATGGTTAATTAGGGGTGATTAGTGTTAATTAGCGAAATTAGACATGATAAAATTCTGGAAAAATGTTTATAAAATTCGGAATGATGTTTTAGACCTCTGGTATGAATTTGGGTTAATTTGGTTAAGATTTGCTAATCCTATCATCAGTTTCACCTAAATATGCTTAAGGAGAGATTTGGGATTTTGGGTATGTTTGATCCCTTTTTACCTATTATATTGATGTTTTGATGTTTGTGGTTGATTATGCATGTTGCTATGACTGTATGAAATGCTTTGTGACTATTTAGAATAGTTGGAATGGTCGAAAACGCCGTCGAGGGGCGTAAACAGCTCGCTGGACAAGGTGCAGGGGTTCGGATCGCATAGGGGGTTGAGGGACGATCGGATCGCCTTATGGGATCGTGAGGGCATCCCCATGAGTCGAGTCACCTCCTCCGAACCGAACCGTCTGTGCAAGGCCACGAAGCGGATCGATGCAGCGTCATGCCAAACTGAAGTACTCCGATCCGGATCGCGAACAAGCACTACGACCCGATCCGTCCATGAAGGGTGAGCACGATCCGTCAACCTGGAGAAGGGCGTCCGATCCGAACCGCTTGAAGAACCACGATCCGATCCGTATGGGGTGTTCCGATCCGAACCGAGAAGGGGAGTACGATCCGAAGCAAAGGAAAGGAGGACCACGACCCGATCCGACGTAGGAGGCGCGATCCGATCCGATGAAGAATGTGAAGGTTGATCCGATCCGATTCGATTATGATGACCAATAACCCGAGATGCAAAGGTAGTCCGAATGGAAGTTAGAGCTCATGATCCCGGAACCAGTAGGGAACCAATGAGTTCACTTCAAGGTTGGACTTTGCTGCGGGACATGTGCTAAGGAGTTGTCGACGTTCATAAGTTCGATTCACCACTAAAAGGAATGATGGGCTACTTATCAGTGCAGTAGGGTCATTACGACCTGAGGGGCAAAGTGATGGTAGCAAGACTACGTTATCAGTGCAGTAGGGTCGTTATGACCTGAGGGGCAAGGTGATGCGTAGTAAGACTATGAGCCAGCGCAGATGGGGTGAATAACTCCATGGGGCAAGTGGACATAGTAAGGATTTGTAAGGCTATGAGCCAGCGCAGATGGGGTGAATAACTCCATGGGGCAAGTGGACATAGCGAGGAATTAGTGGCTACGTTATCAGTGCAGTGAAGCCATTTATGACTTCATGGGGCAAAGTGATCGTAGCAAGGAATGTTGGGTGATCGAAGTGGTGAATATCGTATGCTTTACGCACTGAGTGAGAGATGTGAGGATGGATGCTATGCTTGATTGTTTGCCATCATTATGACATGCACACCTCCCCCACCTCCGTATCCTTACACTGTTTGATATGATACCTTAGAGTGTTGTACAGTATGTAATGCTAACTCTTTGGTTGCAGGTCCAGGTTCAGGTATGTTTTAGTCTACCTGTTACTACTCACTTTAGATGCTTATCGCTCATACCAGGCTTTATGTCTGACCCAGAGTTTTATGTCTCCTCTTATTACTCTGGGTGCTCACACGAGCAGACTAGAGACAGGTTAGCTGGTGATGCGCGAGTAGCTGATTCGGAGGCGGGCGGGAGGCTTCCACATATTATCTATATATATACACATTCTCCCTGTGTCGTTGGTGGTCGCTACTTGGGCATTAGTAGTGTACCTCCTTTATCTTGTTTTGCTTTGAGACAATTTGAATGTTGTAATAAGCTGTATTCTGAATTTCCGCTGCTATGATGTTTAGTTCTGATTTTTAGCTTATGCACTGTTTCTCCTGGGTTATGTCAAGTATGTTATTATTATATTTTGTTCTATGCGCTGTGAGACATTCTACAGGTTCCTTGATTAGTTCATTCTCTTCTTTCCTTTCTCCTGACGACCGTCCCGTGCTAGTTGGGCATGTGTACAACGCACTTTCGGAGGAAATGCAGGCTGGTGCGGGGCGGGCCGTCACATCGGCCTTCGCATCTCTAATCGTCCAACCTTGACGATGTTTCATAGCTCAAGCAACCTTCTCGAGCAGCCATTATCCACCAACTCACGACCTTTGAGTTGTCTCCGCATTCGTTGTTCCACCTTGATCAACGAACACATTCATCACTTCGAGTCTTCCTACTTGAATCACCTCGAAATTACGTCATCACTAGAAGTGTCCGATCAGAAATTTCCACTAGAAATGCCGACCAGACCCATTCTGGACCGACCAGACCTCTTCCGGTACTTCTAGACCGATCAGACCCCCTGGACCGTCCAAACCTCCCTTTGCTCCTCCTGGACCGACCAGGACCCTCCTGAGCCGACCAGACTCCCTCCTCAGCCTTCTGGACCGATCAAACCGACCAGCTCCAAGACCCAGTCAAAACCGACCAGAATTGCTCCAGAACGACCAGTCAAAACCGACCAGCATTGCTCTAGAACGACCAATCAAAACCGACCCCGATTCCTCCATTCCAACCAACCAGCTCCCTGACTTGCTCCCCAAGCCATAACGTGACCGACCACCTCAGTCCAGACCCTTCTGGACCGACCAGAGCCATCAGACCGCCTCAACCGACCCGACTAGCTCCAAAACCGACCAGAATGCCACCATCTGGAACCGACCAGAAACACTTCTGCTCCTTCTGGACTGACCAGCTTAAACCGACCAGCTCCAGGACGACCAGAAACCTGCACATCTCCAATTCGACTCCGATTTCGACCAAAACTTCGCCAAACGACGAATCCGACGAAACCAGCTTATCCGATTCATCCAAACGCAATCACAAACATGTTATGCAACCAACAATATCATCAATCTAACAATTTCCATCAAAACACATAAATTTCCCAAAAACATGATAAGTGAATCATGTGAACATAAAAACGGATCTAACTTGCATAATCTTGAGAAAAATCATAAAATTAACCATTTAAATTATCTAGATCAGATCCTAAGGTGATTCATATATAAAATGGACTTAGCATGGTGTGGATCTAAGGAAAATAACATGGAAATGATGAAATTAACAACATAAGACCCATATACTTGCATGCATCCGAATGAGAGATGTAAATCACTCACCAATTATCCAAATCTAAGCAAAAGCAATGAAAACGCAATCCGGACAGCGAACACTTCGAATCAAACTCTTCAATCCGATGAATTCTCCCTTGAGACGATGTAGATCTAGCCTCTTATGGTGTAGATCTTCGATTTCCCTCCTTGGATTTTGGAATTTTAATGGTGGAAAGATGTTAGAGGAAGAAGGAGATCAAAGCCTCCCCATAAGAGAATGGAAAATGCCAACCTTTCTCCATACCCCTTACTCCCTATTTATAGTCTCCACCCACCCTCTAATGGGCCTTCTCCAAATCAGCCCATTAGCCTTCCAAAACCTGAACAGCCAACTGAAAAACCTTAAAACAGCGATTTCTCCCAAACCGCTGAACCAAATCCTTAATGTAACCACTCTACGGAAAGGGAATCATCAATTCCTTTCCAATGGCACAGGTCTCACCCTCTGATTTGACCTGAGTCAAAAGTTATTACCAGTACAAGACTGACAGGGGCAAAATGGTCACAAACAAAATCGGTAAAAATTATGGACATGTCACACATCCCCATAAGCAACATATCAAAAGATGAGAATGATCCAACCCTCAGGGAATAAAATAAAAATATTTTACGATCTTCCGATGCGTAAAATGCGGGCTGTTACAAATAATTCACATATACATAGAATTTAAATCAATTCTTTTCCCATGGTTAAATTATTCGACATTCACGTTCCAATTCAATATAATAATTTCATGTCAAATATATCTAACCATCAGGATACCCAATAAACCAAGTAAAATCTATTTATTTCCATTTCATATCGTTTATAATATTTTATAATGATTTTTCACTATTTTTATATATAAAAAAATAGTCTGTTTTCAACGAACGACGTTTCAGGTCATTCGATGGCACTGGCATTGCTCTCGTCCAAATTTGAATTTAGCATTTCTCAAAATCAATCCGTCGGATCTTAAAGAATTTTATACCTTTGGAAAGATCTTTCCAAAGCGAACCCAAAGGTTCTAGTTTCGGGAAAATCAAATGGTCGGATCTCCCATAATAATCGTTTAAAATTACGATTAAAAATGCGAACTATAGCGTCGTTATTCGTTTTATTTTATTTATATTTATATTTATATATATAAATATAATTTATTCGATGATTTCTAAATCATTTTCACTTCAAAAATTTGGCTAATGCCTTTAAATTTCGAAAAATTTCGCCATAACCTCCTTTGAATTGGGAGGGGTTTGGAAATTTATTGGGCCGTATTAGGCACCCAATAAATCCAGAAATAACATACCCAATTTTTAGTGACCTATTCTATTCTTGAGGGAGTGTGTAAAATTACTTCAGAGATAAATCTCGTCACCTCGTCCGGTGTTGGAAAATAAATAATCCATGTGTTGTATCTAATAACTAGAGAGACGTGATTATTGTTAACTCTAGACCCGTATGGGGTTTTTATTTAATCTGGCAATTTATCGTTATATTTTATTTAGTCCATATCTGTCCTCAGTCCAACCTATAGTTCAATCCTCGCCATACGAGCGTCTTCCCCATATGGTAATGTCAACCTCGTCATACGAGCTCCAAATGCTTATATGGAATATGATATGCTATGAAATCAATAGTTTGTCTTCGGTTTAACCTGAAATGCATTCATCTCCATACAAACGTCTTGTTTGTATGGTAATTCCAACCTCGTCACATAAGCTCCAAATGCTTATGTGGTATATGATAGAGTATGCTATCTTCATGAAGTATGCCATGCAGTGTAGTTCAAAAGTAATTGTTGCTATTCTACAGTTTTGTTTATAATCTCACACAGAACAACCAGCACACCACATCCAATGACATTCACAGGAGTTGATATAATAAATAAAATTGCGCAGCCAACTCATTAAGGTTTTCCTATTTGTCGGGCACGCAAATAAATTCTTTACTCAACAAACAATCCATTTTCCTGTTCAGCATATGTATATATATACATATCTATGTTAAAAATAATATTTTTAGAGAACAAATAATTATTTCCATACATGATGATTTTAACACTTCAAATACATGTTAAAAATATTATTTTCAATCAACAAATATTTATTTCAACCTATGATTATTTCTAACACTTCATATACATGTTAAAATTATTATTTTCAATCCACAAACATTTATTTCAACCTATGGTTATTTTTAACACTTCATATACATGTTAAAAATATTATTTTCAATCCACAAATATTTATTTCAACCTATGGTTATTTTTAACTCTTCATATACATGTTAAAAACATTATTTTCAATCCACAAATATTTATTTCAACCTATGATTATTTTTAACACTTCATATACATGTTAAAAATATTATTTTCAATCCACAAATATTTATTTCAACCTATGGTTATTTTTAACACTTTATATACATGTTAAAAATATTATTTTCAATCCACAAATATTTATTTCAACCTACGGTTATTTTTAAAGGTTCATACATACAATAAAAATGTGATTTTTATTATTCAAACATGAATATTTTTAGTGGTTCATATATACAATAAAAATGTGATTTTTATTGTTTAAACAATTTTCATCTCAAACATGAATATTTTACAACACATGAATATTTCAGAAGATTTCAACATTATAACGGCAGAGTAATTAAAACCGGCACCATGTCCAACACGGCTCCTCTGCTATCCTTGGTCTTGCGGCAATACAAGGGTTCCATTTCCATAATTTCCACAATACAATTCATTTTCACACAACAGTGAATATACCATAAACAAAATCAATTTTGTTGCAACCACAATCAATCGTTCGCAATCACAACCCAAACAATTTATATCGTCCATGGTCTGTGGCAGAGGGGAGTGTGTGTGTGTGTATATATATATGTATATAAATATATCTCATTTCCATTTCAATTCCATTCAATGCATATATGATTTTTACAACATATGTATTATTTATACATCACTTTTATAATTTATACAACGCCCATATATGAGATATACAACGCGATATAATTTATACATCGCTTATATAACTTATACAACGCGTATCCATTTCAATTTGAATTTAGAAATCTCATATTGGGTTCAACTCCTCCAAAAATTGTAGATAGCTTTAAAATTTTCCCCGTCATTTCTAGAATATAGCGCACGATGTCATGATCCCAATGCTTCTTGTTTCACTGGATTTCGACAACATACAAAAAAGATATGATTTTTATTCGATAAAATGAATTTGCAACGCTTTAAAGTGTTGAAACCATTTTAATTTAACCAGGTTGTTACCTTCTAGAAGTGTTCGAAGCTAGGTAAAATTGGGTTATGTCACGTCGAAGAGGGTCAGAAGGCGTGCCAGTGGGTGGTGGTGGGGCCCAGCTTGATGGCGAATCGGAGGCACGGCGGAGGTTGGAAGTGTGCGACTTTGAGGCGAGATTTCGACATCAATACAGAACGAAAATTTACAAACCCTATATGGATTTGAAGTTGGAGAAGAGATCTACAAAAGCCTCTAAAGGACCATTGGATTTTATAGTGAGGATTTGGCATTAAGGAGGAGAGAAGGTTGGAAGCTTTTTCCGCTGTTGGTCTGGAGGTTACGGGGGGTTTTCGCGATTTTTTTGGAAAATATAATTAATGGAAGGAATTTTATGATTGGCCGATATTTATATAAATGCCAAAAATAGTGTTTTCCTATCCGGACTCCAAATCAAACCCAACGAGTGTCGCCCCTAGCTAAATACCCACATTCCGGACATAATGGAATATGTTTCGTAAGCCCATTCGACTTTTTCAGTCAGTTATTCTTCAAATTAAAATATAAAACATTCAAATTTGGATTTGAACGTACATTTTAATTTGCTAGGGTCACATACTGGTTCGAAAAATTCCCGAAAAATAAATTTAGCTATGTTGGAACAATACGGTCCCAACAAAACTAATTTCGTCGAATTTAGAGACCGTTTGAAAAATGGCCATTTTCTAGTTGATCCAATTCAAACTGAAATTATGGAACGCTTTTTCTTTTGCCACACTCACATATTAAATCCAAAAATTATGAAAATTGGAATCTAGCAACAATTTGATATTCAGATCCAATCAAAGTGGTTTCTTGAAAACGGAGGTCATTTGTAAAATGTCTATTTTTAAGGGCTATATTTATATTAAATTCCATAGCAACTATTCTGAATATTTAACTAGCCATAACATCTTATTCCCGCTATGAAATTTCAATTTTTCACATCCACTGGGAAGATATAATTAAACAGGTTTAAATATTTTTGGTTTTACTGAAATCCGATTTATTTTGAATCCTGTACATTCAGTCAAAGTTCAAAATCAAATTTTCAAACTACCGCGCCATTTCAGGCTCGTTATATAATTAAAATAAATTTATTCATTCTGACTTCATTTAAAATAATTTTTTAGTCGTTATTATTTTAAATAAATCATTTTAAATATTGTAAATTCATTAAAAAAAATTAAATTGCTTCTGATTTTCCGGGGTTGTTACAATCTCCCCTACTTAAAACTTTTCATCCCCGAAAAGGAAACAATAGTAAAGTGGGAAACCAAACGAAAAATAGACTATACTGTAAATGTACCTTGCACTAGAGCTAATCAGAGATGTCCACTCTACACTTGGGATAAGCATGTTTAATGCTCTCTTCGATTTCCCATGTACAGTCTCTAGGATCACCGCTCCACTGCACTTTGACTAAATGAACCTTCTTGTTCCTAAGCACTTTAGTTTCTTTTCCAATAATCTTTATCAGCTCTCTTCTTACTACTAATTTCAGAGTAATGTCCAAATCTTGTTGCTCTGCTTCTTCAACGACCAAGTCTGGATCATGTACATGCTTTCGAAGTTAAGACACGTGAAATACATCATGCACTCCGGGCAACCAGTCAGGCAATTGAACCCTATAAGCAAAAGTTCCAATCCATTCTAGTGTAGGAAATGGACCAATTAATCTAGGTGCCAACTTCCCTGTTTTTCCAAATCGGACTAATCCTCTCATCGAAGAAACCCTCAAATATATATAATCACCAACAACAAATGCTAAATCCCTTCTTCTTGAATCTGCATAACTCTTTTGTCGACTTTGAGCTATTTGCAGTCGCTTCTTATTGAAATCGGCTTTATCTAAAGCTTCACGAATCATGTCAGATCCAATACTAGTCGATTACCAGTTTCCACCCAACATGCGGGAGATCTACATAGCCTACCACACAATGCGTCGAATGGTGACACTCCCAAGCTCGCTTGGTAGTTGTCGTTATATGAAAACTCAACCAAATGCAAGTGATCTTCCCACGATCCACCAAAATCCAGAATACAAGCCCTCAATAAATCTTCCAATATACGATTCACCCTTTCAGTTTGGCCATTTGTTTGAGGATGATATGCCGTGCTAAGGTTTAACTTTGTTCCTAGCTCTTCTTGAAATGCTTCCCAGAATTTACTAGCTAATATCGGATCACGATCACTAGCAATATTATTGGGAACTCCATGTAGTCTAACGATTTCTTTGAAATAAATTTGCGCCAGACTTTGAGCTGTTCTAATCGATCTGACAGGAATAAAATGGGCGGTCTTCGTGAAACGATCTACGATCACCCATATACTGTCATTTCCTTTCTTGGTTCTGGGCAACCCATCTATGAAGTCCATGGAAATTTTCTCCCACTTCCAATTTGGAATCTCCAATGGTTGTAATAATCCGGCAAGTTTCTATTGATCTCTTTTAACTTGTTGACAAGTAGAACACCGGCTAACATATATGGAAATGTTTCTTTTCATAGATCTCCTCCAAAAAGTGCGCTTGATATCATTATACATTTTACTTACTCATAGATGGATACTAAGCTTGGACTTGTGACATTCATCCATTATTTCCTTTCTGAGCTTAGAAAGATTCGGAACACAAATTCGGCCTTTTAACCTCATAACTCACTTGCTATCAATCTGGGAAATCGAGGCCTTGCCTTTTTGAATTCTTTTACTGGTCGTCTGAATGAAGTGATCATCTTTCTGAAGAGCAGGTATTTTATCAATCAATGAAGGCGTAATAATAAGATTGGCGATGATTGCGTTCTTTCTGCTAAGTGCATCAGCCACAACATTGGCTTTCCCTGGAGTATACAAAATATCTAGATCGTACGCTGCAAGAAATTCTAGCCCACGCCGCTGTCTCAAATTCAAATCCTTTTGGGTGTATAAATACTTTAAAGACTTGTGATCTGTATATAATTCGAACTTCTCCCCCCAAAAGATAGTGCCTCCAGATTTTCAAAGAAAATACGATGGCTAATAACTCAAGATCATGAGTAGCATATCTCTTCTCATGTGGTTTCAACTGATGGCTAGCATAAGCAACTACTTGGCCTCTTTGCATTAATACCACACTGACCCCTTCAAGAGAAACATCTGTATAGACTGTCAAATCTTGCTTGCCATCAATAATGGTCAACTCTGGAGTAGTAGTCAACCTTAATTTCAGCTCTTGGAAAGCTGCCTCACATTCTAGAGTCCAATTAAATCTTGCGTGTTTCTTAGTAAGTTGTGTCATTGGATTAGATAGCTTCGAAAAATCTATAAAGAATTTTCGATAATAACTAACAAATCCTAGAAAACTTCGGACTTCTATGGGTGTACTAGGCTACTTCCAATCTTAAATAGCTGTAATCTTGCTTGGATCTACTGAAATTCCTTCCTTTGATACGACGTGACCAAGGAACTTCGCTTCTTCTTGCCAGAATATACACTTAGAAAATTTGGGTTTCAATACGTTCTTTCTCAAAATCTCCAACACTTGTTCTAAATGTTTAGCATGCTCGCTAGCGGACTTAGAGAAGATCAATATGTCATCAGTGAAAACCAGTACAAATTTGTTCAAGACTTCTCTGAATACTCTGTTCATTAGATCAACAAAATAAGCTGGAGCGTTACATAAGCCGAACGACATTACTAACCACTCATAAAATAAATCTGGACCGCTGAATGTTGTCAAAGGAAAACATTCTTCGACAATAAGAAGTTGATGGAAACCTGTAGCTAGGACCATTCTTGAAAATACTTTCGCTCCATTTAAACGATCCAATAAATCATCAATGCAGGGAAATGGATATTTATTCTTCAATGTTTGCTTGTTCAAGTCACGATAATCTGTGCAAAGTCTGAGAGTACCATCTGATTTTGGAACAAATACCACCGTAGCTCCCCAATTAGAGAAACCAGGCCTGATTAGACCTTTCCACAGCAATTGTCGAGTTTGATTGCCCAATTCATCTTTCTCTTTCAGGTTCATCCTACGAATTGAATGCACTACTGGCCTCGCGTTTGGAATTAAATCAATCTTGAATTCAATTTCCCTTTGCGGCGGTAAGCTATCAACTTCTTCAAACACATCCGCGTAATTATTAATGACAGGAATATTTTCTATAGAAGCAGGAGAAACATCAAGAGCAGACCAAAATTCTTTTCTATGTGAATTCGGGCCTATGCATGGTATCGTTATATGCATTCCGAATTTAGTTTTAGCTTTAATGATTCTCTTAGCGCAATTAACTTCATCTTCGTATTTCACTAACCAATCCAGCCCAAGAATGATATCGAATTCAGAGAGATCCATGACAATCAGCTTCAAAGAAAACTGGTAATAAGAATAGGAGACCAGCACTCTACAATATAAACTGAGAACCAGAGAACCACCGATCGGATTATGGACTCTAATCGATTCTTCAATTTTGGATTTAACTTCTTGACTATATTACTCGAAATGAAGCTTTGCGACGCGCCTGTGTCAAACAATACTTTAACTGGAATATTGTTGACAGTAAGTGTGCCTTCCAAAACATCTGGTCTTTCCCTACTAGTTGAGGGTGTTGGAGTTTCTGCTTCTTCATATGCATGAGCTACTTCAGCCTTCTTTAATAGCAGGCAATCCTTTGCAAGATAGCCTGCCTAATGGCAATTATAGCATCCCCTGCTCTCTTGAAGCTTCTCATTGGACTTAGATCCCCCTTTCTTCAAAGATTTATAGTTCCTTATCGAATGTCCTTGCTTATTGCACTTGAGACACGCGACTGTTTTTACTTTTCTCTGATTGGCTTTAGGCTTCTTACTGACCTCAGGCTTCATACTTTCCTCTGGGCTATCAGTTTCAGACTTCCTTTTGTTGCTAGAACTGCCTTCCTCTTCATCTTCCAAAACACCTTGCTTATCGAGATTCTCATAGCGACAAGCCATTTCTATCATCTTAGAAAAAGGAAGCTTCACATGTGCAGTTACTCTATTTTCATATTTTCTTTGAAGCCCATTGATAAATCTCAGATTCTTTCTCAAAGGATCTTGAATTAGCTGCGGGCCAAAATGAGAAAGTTCAGTGAATTTATTCTGATACTCCCGGATGGTTATATCTCCTTGTTTCAGATGGTAGAACTCATCATATAGCTGCTTAGTTGCTTCTGGTGGAATAAATATTTCTTTGAAAAGTTATTTAAATCTATCCCAGGTAATATTACCTTCTGGATTATCCATAGTAACAGTTTCCCACCAGGTTAAAGCTTCGCCTTTGAGTGCCCAAGATGCCAGTAATCATTTCTGATCATCTCTCAGCTTTAAGCCTTGAAACATTCTCGCATAAGAACGCATCTATGCTTGTGTTTCAATAACGGATTCTTTGCCCAAGAATGGTACTCCACCCAGATTTCTATACTTCTTTACTGGAACTTCTAGATTTGGTTCTGGCTGTGGGAGCACAATTGGCTCATTAGATTGCTGAACCATAGAATTACTTCTTCTTTTTCTACCACTCATTTCCTACTATGTCTGCAAAAGCAGACAAAGTGTCAGGCCAATAGGAAAGATAATGTAAAGCATAGAGACATATTAGTATAAATGCAACTATAGGGGTGTATTTTATTTATTCTGCTATACTCATTCTAGGACATTATCGATCCTATCTATATTGAGTTATTCATCTTAGAATACTACTGATTCTATTTCTGACGAGTTCGTTAATATGTTATATTCTAGAGCTAAGATTAACCAAAGTTCTGATACCAACTGTGATGACCCCAACTCCCATGCCACGGAAGCAATGATAATCAGTGGAATATAACACATAAACAATAATAGCATAACATAAATATAGAATTACACCAGATAATGTACATCAAATTACTGGAACAAATACAATCATCAATGTTACACAGCATAACAGGATCATACTTACTACAAAATACAGTTTCAGCTTTATATAAAATGTATGCAGTGGAATCAAACATAATATACATAATAAAGTCTAAACAACATAATAGAAATGACAGAATTCATCTTTCACTCCATAGCTATTCAGAATGAGCCTGCTAAAACCTGAATACAAGGCTGCCCGTGTAGAAATAGGGGCACCCGAGTTTGCAAAGTGAAACAAGCTACGAGTCAATCATGGGACTGGTATGAGAAATCTTACATAAACTATTTAATAATAAGGCAAATCACAAGATCACGCTGCTAATGCGAAATGGGTTTACTCCATTGGATTGCTAGTGCATGAAATAAAGTAAATCATTAAACAACACAATGCTTTTATATAGAATGAAGCCATTATAAGACTCAGGTCCCATCACACAATGCAACGCAAGACGGAGGATAGAGTTTTACCTTATAATGGCCAAAATATGGTTGACACATATAAATCAATATCATTTGATATTTTTACTAGTGCATATATGTTTCAAAAACAATTTCAATCATAATGTCTAAATCATAGACGACATGGGTACCATATATCATGTTGCCATAAATAGGTTTACAATCAAAACCGCACATGTCGTATTGGAAGTTGGATTTCCATCATGAACCAAGACAAGGGATCGTCCTTACCGAATTTGAGACAATTTAGCCTACCATGTCTCAGGCTACAGTCACGACTGCACCAAGGAAAATGCAGGGCTAGTCCACATTTTAAGTGGATTAGTAATCCCTGAACAATATGTTTCCCCACCCTATGGGGTGTAATGGTCATGTAACAACCCGAATTTCGACAGATCGAATTTTTCAAATTCGATCCATCGAGACCCGAGTTGGGTGATCTGGTATCCTACAGAAAAAGATAGAGAAAAAGAAATATGCCAGAACTCGTAAAGCATCTCACAGCGGAAGGAATTAAAATATAATATATTCAAAAATAGCTTGGACTTATATATCATACTGTCTAACCAGTATCCATAGTTATACCATCTCTGCCTTGAATCTAACCTGGAAGTATGTAATGAGGAGGGGGTCAGAACATAAGTTCTGTGTGAGTGGACTTATAATAAACTTCTGTGTAATACTACATATACCGTTCAGTTATATTTTCTTGCTAATTAGGTTATTCGCGATATAAGCTCTCTAGGCTATACTCATGTCTCACTAGTAGGTTAACCTAATACAACGTACATGTAGATACCCCCAACTCGTCTAATCCTTTACCATATATATATATATATATATATATATATATATATATATACAGCCCCTTGCGGTATGTCGTACGGGCTTCATCATGTAAATATATACTACTTTAGTGTAGTGCCACCATTCTTGAAATCGTTTGGACTGCCGCTCTCGATCTTGCTAGATTCCGTGTATCATCTATATCTAATCTAAGGTATACTATCGAGCACTTCTTAGATTCAACCAGGATTTACGCTACCTAGGGTCATTGGGGTTTATGCTACCTATTGAACGCTTCTCGGATTTAGGGTTTACACGACCTAGGTCCAAATAGGGATTATGCTACCTATCGAACGATGCCCCTTAGTCTAGAACACACTACCCAGAGTGATAAGTGTTCCTAGACTTGACGTCCCAATCGTATCGTAAACATGCTAGATATCTAGTTGCACATGTCCTCTATATGTGCGGCCTGAGTCCCGTGGCAGGGCTAATCAAGAAACACGGAACTCGGTCTGGAGCTTTAAGTTATTTGCCGATGCAGATGCTAAGGTCTATTTTTCCAGTGGCTATGGTCCTACTTGACCCCTCCCTCAACTAGTGAAAGGCACACCTTGAAAATTGAGAACTATACGCAGGCCCCACTATACCCCACAAACCTATTGGCCAACCTCACCCATAACTAGATAGCAAGTATATGGTCTTTTAGAGTTCTCCGCCTTTCCGTTTTACATATCTCGACTGACTCAAGATGGTAGGTAGACGACGAGTCGCTATCACAGGGCCACTTGTCTCGCCTAATCACGCTGGTCCATCCTAGTCTTTAGGTTTCCCTATATTGCAACCAAGGCATACTATTGGTTCTTCTAACACAGACCTTAACCTCTGTGAGCCCAGGCAGATCATCTGCTTTCTCACAGAGGGATACCAAGAGTACCCTCACGTCCCCTTGAACCTGCGTGCTTCGTAACCCAAGACGTTGGAGCCTTTTTCATGATCAGACGGATGTTCGCTCCTTCTCGTGTTCTACTTGAGTTTCTTGACTAAGGTTTAGTACTTAGTTCTCTTAACTAAGGTTTACCACTTAGTTTCCTGAATCGTTCGTTTTCATAACTAAGGTTTACTACTTAGCCCTATTAACTAAGGTTTACTACTAAGTTCTCTTTCTCGTTACTTAGTTATCTTAACTAAGGTTTATTACTTGGTTCTCTTAACCAAGGTTTGATACTTAGTTTCTGTTACTTAGTTCTCTTTTCAACTAAGGTTCGTTACTTAGTTCCTTTTTAACTAAGGTTTTTCAACGAATTCAAACATGACTTAAGTTTTCTTTATCAAACGATAGCGTACGGGTATTTTCCCACATTTTCAACTTAGATTAACTTATTTCATAGTATAAGTCGTCCCACCCTTCAAGTGTTGTATTATATCTTAAGTCATAATCTTCCCTTGTCCCTAGGACAAGTTTTACATATTTAATTCAAGTTTATAATAGGTAGTTATCATTCCCCCATTACTGTGTCGTTAATTTTAGGTTTGACTAAACCCTTCCTTTTAATTAACCCGCTACTTAAACTTTACCCAATTCAATTAATTTGTAATGCCATAACGGGTCCCCTTTGGTTAAGCATTTTGTACGTATGTCTAAAATGTTGCCCATGTCCCACTTAACCTCTTTTATTATTGTATCCATGTCTTACACATGCTGTACTACGGTTAAGTCCACCTTATTCATGTTTTACTTTACGTATCTTACTATAGTTAAGTCCACATTTACATGTTTTACATGTCTTGTCTTACTATGGTTAAGTCCATATTTACATGTCTTATTTTACATGTCACCCACTTAACCCTCTAACCATACCCATGTCACCCACATGTCTTATTATGGTTAGTATTCCTTAATTCATTCATTATGACGAACAGTGTATGACCTCCCACATTAGACCGAACACTTTGTGGCTGCAGGATTCGCCGGGCGGTTCCGGGCAGTCTTACACCACAAAGCGGGTCTAACCTCATGTCACCAACCGTTACGCCTACAATTCATGCCTTTGACCTCTCACATTAGATGTCCAATTGTGGAAGCTGGATTTGCCGGGTGGTTCCGGGCAGTCTTACACCACAATTGCGCCTAACCTCGTATCAAAGGTTCATTAACATCGTATTTCATCCGAACCCCAATTTTCATGTTATGTGCTTCCAATTCAACATATAGTCATGTTTACAATTTTGCCTATTCCAACTTGTCATTAATTACATATTAATTAGCCTTAATTACAAATTTCCAATTATAGGCAATTTCATCAATTCCATGTAATTCCTACCCAAATATGCCAATTTCATATATATATATTCCAATTATCCAAAATATCCAATAATACTCACTTTCATAAAATCAATGTTATCAAATTACATGACGTTCATACCAATTTATTCATATTAAATTATACCAACACCATAGTCAATTAGAATTATTCCCAATTTGCAAAAATTTAATATTGCAATATAATTATGTCCATATTGCAAATCATACACAAATCCTTCTAATCCATGTTATGCCCAAACATGTAAATTTCCAATGTCCAATTATACCTAATTTCATATAATCCATATCCAATGACAATTGTGTCAAACATACTTATATCCAACATTATAGATTACATTCCTCGACTGTATAAAATAGATTATGCCCAATATATGAGATTACAATTGTTATGCCACAAACCCCAAAATTACGAATTATGTTCTTCGTTCGCATAAAATAAGTTATGCCCCAATATTTTCATATTTCAACCGTACGTATACATAATAAGATTTCATCTAGGTTCAAGATAACCTAGATCTCAAAAATAAAAAGGGGCAAGAGAATAAAGGAACAATTATTTAACATAAATTTTTGCATTGAATTTATAACTGGGGAAATGATGAACGATAGTAATACTATTATACAAAATTGTATCATAATTCCACTAACAATGATTTTTGTGCTTTAATCCGTAGATCTTGGATTGATTTTCCTCCTTTTTGTGTTGCATTGCTTGAATTTCAGATCTGGATTTCTTTTATGTTCTTGCGCAATACTTGAATCTACCCTTTATTTTGTTCGTAGTAATAGAATTTCTCAATCTAATTCTTTTTAAATTTAAGAATAGTTTTGTGAGGAGAGAGGAGAGAAGAATAGATCAGAGATTTAGTGAGGAAGAAGAAGAATATGAGTTAGAGTAGAGCCATGGCGTTGCCATGAACTTTAGTGAAGATTACAATCGGCCTAGGGGTGTTTATATAGCTGCTCAAGACCTTATCGTACACGCAGCGCTGAGTCAGTATTGAACCTAGTTAAGAAAATAGTCCAAGTTCCCAGATGAATCTAGCCAAATCTTATCGTACATGCAGTGCTAAGTCAGCATTGGGTCCCACAAGCTGTTTTGGCGCAGAAATTTGAATTTCGAATGTTTGAATTGTTTTGGCGTAGAAATTTGATTTTCGAACTTTTGAATTTCTGGAATTTATTTAACTGTTTTATTCACATGAAATATTCTTATATGTATACAATTCCTTTAATGACCATTTTACGCGTATATATATATACGCTCAACTTTCATTTTATTTTCAAAATTCAAACGACGTTGCACCGTTATTTAATTCTTGCCATATTTCATTTACTATAGCCTTATCTTAAATTTTATCTTTCGTATACATATATTTCTGCATATATATATATATATGTATATATATATGTATGTATGTATATATATATTCTCATGTATATACATATATTTTCTTTATTTCTTTATATGTACGTCCTTATCCTTTCAAATTTTGAATTTGTGTATGTACATATATTTGCATGTTTAGTTGGCCCTCTTTAAAACAAAGATAAAAATTATGCTGCCGCCGAGGTTCGAACCCCCGACCTCAATGTTACAAATCCAATGCCTTAACCAACTAAGCTACAAAGTCTTTTGTTAATAAGTCTTAGAACAATGATAATTATTGTTCTCTCCTTACTTCTCTTTTTCATGTTAGCTACAATACTTAAATTAAACCAATGCATGAATCTTTTTCTTTTATTTTTCTTTTAATGTTAATGCATTATGTTTGCAAATCTATGCATGCAACATATTTACATCGCATGCAACCAATCCTTTCTTTCTTTCATATATTAATTAATTTTCATTATACATTACCATATTAATCCTATCTATGGATATATATACATTTTTAATTACATTAAAAATACGGGGTGTTACATTCTCCCACCCTTAAAGAATTTCGTCCCCGAAATTCGATAAGAGTAAAAAAGATAATCCCTCGCAACATCCAATAAGTGTTCATCCAATTGTTGCAGCATTGTGCACATGTGCAAAGTGAATTACATCATAGCAAAGCATGTATGCCTAATTTGGATCCACCTATATGTATGCAAATTTTAAAAACTCTTTCAAATCATGATGCTCACATCCTAAATATACTTGCAGTTTTATATGAATGCAATATTTTTGAAAAATCAAAACATTTTTCACCCAAATTTTCCCATACTCTTACAAAATAAGAGCATAGTTCATCCAATTGTCGCATCCAAAACCCTACTAATCAACATTAAATTCGAAATTTAGAAAAATCTAATTTTCCAAATTCGATTTCTTATGTTATGAAAACGGAAAAATCCACATCCTCCGTTTTTCTTTTCTAATTGCACTTGGATTTTTACATAACTATTCTATAAAGATTTCCTATTTTCCTGTCCAAGTACAACCACATTAGAAAGCTTCCTTTTCTATTTTAACTTATCTTGGAGTAATTTCATATTTATTCATCTTTTTCTTAAAATTTTCATTTTCTTTTCCCATGTTGCTTTGTTGCTTGATTGATTCCGTTGTTTTCTTTGTTAGTTAGGCTAGTCTTCTTCTTAAGTTTATTTTTCAACCAAGCTCTTCTGTTTTCAACTCAAACTATATCCTACACAGCTACAGCTATGGGCCATGCATCTTAGGACTATCCCACGAGTCCACTCAACAGGATCTATACACTTGCTTGCCCTTCGCTACCTAGTAGCCACTACTAGTCCATGTTGTGTATTACTAGCCTATACTTCTATTTTCAAGCAACAATCCTAGACACACACGGCTTATGCATTCTACGGGAATTTTCCATTAGTTCAACACTGGCTAATCCTTGACTGTAAATTGGCAAGAAAATAACTCCCTGAGTATCAACCCCGAAGACCAAAATCAACATCAGATTGACACTCAAAGAATTACTCAACTCAACCAATCCCCAGTTGGTTCTAATTGCTTTAACTTTATCTCGTTCTTTCTAGGCCTTAATCCTTAACTACTCCATTTTTAAAACATGGTTTGGCCTTCTTTCTTTTTTTTATTACATTCTTCTTCCAAAAACTAAAAGTGGTAAAACTTTTATTCTTTTCTCAAAAACTTGCTTTTGCCAAACCCAAAAAAACATGTCACAAAATAAAATGCAAAACATTTTCTTCAGATCATGAAACTGGAGTAGATAAGGACAACTAATGGGTTACATTGTTCCTAATGTTAACTTTGGCTGCTAAGGTGCAAATATCTACTCTATTCTTACACTTTACCGCTTATTTTGTTCACCCAACAAAATTTCTTTTTTAAACAATAATCAAAATTTATTGTTAACAGAATAGAATTTCTTGTACAAAACGCAACACTTTCTTTTCAATCCTTTCATATATTATAATATGTAAACTAGCTAGCTATATATGCTCTATATTATGCACGTTTTAAATGAGAGAATTTTTTTAAAATCATTGTTTTATACCCCCACTTTACTTTCAAAACCCAACATGCACTAAATAATTTTTCAAACATCATAAATTACTTTTAAGATTAAAACTTGAAAAACACCACAAACTCTTTTACAAATTCAAGTTCTTAAAAGTTTATTATTGGGTTAAACTCAAAGTGGGTCTTTCAACTCAACTAGGCTTTCCTAGGCACTTTCCAAACCAATTCTCTCAACTAAATATATATTCCTAATCCATTTTCCGCATTTTAACCTTTTTCTAATTTCTAAGGTTTCATTTCTAAACCCACTAATCTGAAATACTAATATTACAATTTCCACCCTATGGGATACTTTTCTTTCTTTAGCTCTAAGCCATATTGTACACTTTCCCAACCCCCTAATGGTCTCAAAAATTTCTATATTTATTACTTTTGTGTACAAACTAAATATCCCAACTCTTTTCATACCTAGTGGGCTACTTTATGGATTTAGGTTTATATATAATATATTTATATTTTAGAAATTACAAATACGTTCACTTATTATCTCCCTAAGATCACTAAACCGAAGCTTTGATACCAGATGTAACAATCCGAATTTCGACAGACCGAATTTTTCAAATTTGGTCCATCGAGACCCGAGTTGGGTGCTCTGGTATCCTGCAGAAAAAGACAGAGAAAAAGAAATATGTCAGAACTCGTAAAGCATCTCACAGTGGAAGGAATTAAAATATAATATATTCAAAAATAGCCTTACCTTATATATCATACTGTCTAACCAGTATCCATAGTTATACCATCGCTGCTTTGAACCTAACCTGGAAGTATGTAATGAGGAGGGGGTCAGAACATAAGTTCTGTGTGAGTGGACTTATAATAAACTTCTGTGTAATACTACATATACTGTTCAGTTATATTTTCTTGCTTATTAGGTTATTCACGATATTAGCTCTCTAGGCTATACTCATGTTTCACTAGTAGGTTAACCTAATACAACGTATATGTAGATACCCCCAACTCGTCCAATCCTTTTCCATGTATATATACAGCCCCTTGTGGTATGTCGTACGAGCTTCATCATGTAAATATATACTACTTTAGTGTAGTGCCACCATTCTTGAAATCGTTTGGACTACCACTCTCGATCTTGCTAGATTCCGTGTATCATCTATATCTAATCTAAGGTATACTATCGAGCACTTCTTAGATTCAACCAGGATTTACGCTACCTAGGGTCATTGGGGTTTATGCTACCTATTGAACGCTTCTCGGATTTAGGGTTTACACAACCTAGGTCCAAATAGGGATTATGCTACCTATCGAACGATGCCCCTTAGTCTAGAACACACTACCCAGAGTGATAAGTGTTCCTAGACTTGACGTCCCTATCGTATCGTAAACATGCTAGATATCTAGTTGCACATGTCCTCTATATGTGCGGCCTGAGTCCCGTGGCAGGGCTAATCAAGAAACACGGAACTCGGTCTAGAGCTTTAAGTTATTTACCGATGCAGATGCTAAGGTCTATTTTTCCAGTGGCTATGGTCCTACTTGACCCCTCCCTCAACTAATGAAAGGCACACCTAGAAAATTGAGAACTATACGCAGGCCCCACTATGCCCCACAAACCTATTGGCCAACCTCACCCATAACTAGATAGCAAGTATATGGTCTTTTGGAGTTCTCCGCCTTTCCGTTTTACGTATCTCGACTGACTCAAGATGGTAGGTAGACGACGAGTCGCTATCACAGGGCCACTTGTCTCGCCGAATCACGCTGGTCCATCCTAGTCTTTAGGTTGCCCTATATTGCAACCAAGGCATACTCTTGGTTCTTCTAAAGCAGACCTTAACCTCTGTGAGCCCAGGCGGATCATCTGCATTCTCACAGAGGGATACCAAGAGTACCCTCACGTCCCCTTGAAGCTGCGTGCTTCGTAACCCAAGACGTTGGAGCCTTTTTCATGATCAGACGGGCATTCGCTCCTTCTCGTGTTCTACTTGAGTTTCTTGACTAAGGTTTAGTACTTAGTTCTCTTAACTAAGGTTTACCACTTAGTTTCCTGAATCGTTCGTTTTCTTAACTAAGGTTTACTACTTAGCTCTCTTAACTAAGATTTACTACTTAGTTCTCTTTCTCGTTAGTTAGTTATCTTAACTAAGGTTTATTACTTGGTTCTCTTAACCAAGGTTTGATACTTAGTTTCTGTTACTTAGTTCTCTTTTCAACTAAGGTTCTTTACTTAGTTCCTTTTTAACTAAGGTTTTTCAACAAATTCAAACTTGACTTAAGTTTTCTTTATCAAACGATAGCGTACGGGTGTTTTCCCACATTTTCAACTTAGATTAACTTATTTCATAGTATAAGTCGTCCCACCCTTCAAGTGTTGTATTATATCTTAAGTCATAATATTCCCTTGTCCCTAGGACAAGTTTTACATATTTAATTCAAGTTTATAATAGGTAGTTATCATTCCCCCATTACTGTGTCGTTAATTTTAGGTTTGACTTAACCCTTCCTTTTATTTAACCCGCTACTTAAACTTTACCCAATTCAATTAATTTGTAATGCCATAATGGGTCCCCTTTGGTTAAGCATTTTGTACGTATGTCTTAAATGTTGCCCATGTCCCACTTAACCTCTTTTATTATTGTATCCATGTCTTACACATGCTGTACTACGGTTAAGTCCACCTTATTCATGTTTTACTTTACGTATCTTACTATAGTTAAGTCCACATTTACATGTTTTACATGTCTTGTATTTATGGTTAAGTCCATATTTAGATGTCCTATTTTACATATCACTCACTTAACCCTCTAACCATACCCATGTCACCCACATGTCTTATTATGGTCAGTATTCCTTAATTCATTCATTATGACGAACGGTGCATGACCTCCCACATTAGACCGAACACTTTGTGGCTGCTAGATTCGCCGGGCGGTTCTGGGCAGTCTTACACCACAAAGCAGGTCTAACCTCGTGTCACCAACCGTTATGCCTACAATTCATGCCTTTGACCTCTCACATTAGATGTCCAATTGTGGCAGCTGGATTTGCCGGGCGGTTCCGGGCAGTTTTACACCACAATTGCGCCTAACCTCGTGTCAAAGGTTCATTAACATTGTATTTCATCCGAACCCCAATTTTCATGTTATGTGCTTCCAATTCAACATATAGTCATGTTTACAATTTTTCCAATTCCAACTTGTCACTAATTACATATTAATTAGCCTTAATTACAAATTTCCAATTATAGGCAATTTCATCAATTCCATGTAATTCATACCCAAATATGCCAATTTCATATATATATATATATATATATATATATTCCAATTATCCAAAATATCCAATAGTACTCACTTTCATAAAATCAATGTTATCAAATTACATGACGTTCATACCAATTTATTCATATTAAATTATACCAACGCCATAGTCAATTAGAATTATTCCCAATTTGCATAAATTTAATATTGCAATATAATTATGTCCATATTCCAAATCATACACAAATCCTTCCAATCCATGTTATGCCCAAACATGTAAATTTCCAATGTCCAATTATACCTAATTTCATATAATCCATATCCAATGACAATTGTGTCAAACTTACTTATATCCAACATTATAGATTACATTCCTCGACTGTATAAAATAGATTATGCCCAATATATGAGATAACAATTGTTATGCCACAAACCCCAAAATTACGAATTATGTTCTTCGTTCGCATAAAATAAGTTATGCCCCAATATTTTCATATTTCAACCATATGTATACATAATAAGATTTCATCTAGGTTCGAGATAACCTAGATCTTAAAAATAAAAAGGGGCAAGAGAATAAAGGAACAATTATTTTAACATAAATTTTTGCACTGAATTTATAACTGGGGAAATGATGAATGATAGTAATACTATTATACAAAATTTTATCATAATTCCACTCACAATGATTTTTGTGCTTTAATCCATAGATCTTGGATTGATTTTCCTCCTTTTTGTGTTGCATTGCTTGAATTTCAAATCTGGATTTCTTTTATGTTCTTGTGCAATACTTGAATCTCCCCTTTATTTTGTTCGTAGTAATAGAATTCCTCAATCTAATTCTTTTTAAATTTAAGAATAGTTTTGTGAGGAGAGAGGAGAGAAGAATAGATCAGAGATTTAGTGAGGAAGAAGAACAATATGAGTTAGAGTAGAGCCATGGCGTTGCCATGAACTTTAGTGAAGATTACAATAGGCCTAGGGGTGTTTATATAGCTGCTCAAGACCTTATCGTACACGCAGCGCTGAGTCAGTATTGAACATAGTTAAGAAAATAGTCCAAGTTCGCAGATGAATCTAGCCAAATCTTATCGTACATGCAGTGCTAAGTCAGCATTGGGTCCCACAAGCTGTTTTGGTGCAGAAATTTGAATTTCGAATGTTTGAATTGTTTTGGCGTAGAAATTTGATTTTCGAACTTTTGAATTTCTGGAATTTATTTAACTGTTTTATTCGCATGAAATATTCTTATATGTATACAATTCCTTTAACGACCATTTTACGCGTATATATATACGCTCAACTTTCATTTTATTTTCAAAATTCAAACAATGTTGCACCGTTATTTAATTCTTGCCATATTTCATTTACTATAGCCTTATCTTAAATTTTATGTTTCGTATACATATATTTCTGCATATATATATATATATATATATTCTCATGTATATACATATATTTTCTTTATTTCCTTATATGTACGTTCTTATACTTTCAAATTTTGATTTTGTATATGTACTTATATTTGTATGTTCAGTTGGCGCTCTTTAAAACAAAGATAAAAATGAGTTAGAGTAGAGCCATGGCGTTGCCATGAACTTTAGTGAAGATTACAATAGGCCTAGGGGTGTTTATATAGCTGCTCAAGACCTTATCGTACACGCAGCGCTGAGTCGGTATTGAACATAGTTAAGAAAATAGTCCAAGTTCGCAGATGAATCTAGCCAAATCTTATCGTACATGCAGTGCTAAGTCAGCATTGGGTCCCACAAGCTGTTTTGGTGCAGAAATTTGAATTTCGAATGTTTGAATTGTTTTGGCGTAGAAATTTGATTTTCGAACTTTTGAATTTCTGGAATTTATTTAACTGTTTTATTCACATGAAATATTCTTATATGTATACAATTCCTTTAACGACCATTTTACGCGTATATATATATATACGCTCAACTTTCATTTTATTTTCAAAATTCAAACGATGTTGCACCGTTATTTAATTCTTGCCCTATTTCATTTACTATAGCCTTATCTTAAATTTTATGTTTCGTATACATATATTTCTGCATATATATATATATATATATATATATATATATATATATATATATTCTCATGTATATACATATATTTTCTTTATTTCCTTATATGTACGTTCTTATACTTTCAAATTTTGATTTTGTATATGTACTTATATTTGTATGTTCAGTTGGCGCTCTTTAAAACAGAGATAAAAATTATGCTGCCGCCGGGGTTCGAACCCCCGACCTCCATGTTACAAATCCAATGCCTTAACCAACTGAGCTACAAAGTCTTTTGTTGATAAGTCTTAAAACAATGATAATTATTGTTCTCTCCTTACTTCTATTTTTCATGTTAGTTACAATACTTAAATTAAACCAATGCATGAATCTTTTTCTTTTAATTTTCTTTTAATGTTAATGCATTATGTTTGCAAATCAGTGCATGCAACATATTTACATCGCAGCAACCAATCCTTTCTTTCTTTCATATATTAATTAATTTTCATTATACATCACCATATTAATCCTATCTATGGATACATATACATTTTTAATTACATAAAAAATACGGGATGTTACAGGTCAGTACGTCGACCCATATCATCCATCGGCCCCGTAGTGACCGATATGTTTGAGGTATCTCGCTTTCCAATAACCACATAAGTAAAAATGTCTGGGCTCCATACCATAACACCACTCCTAGCTAGAAAGAAACACGTATTCTCCTTACCATCCATCTCGTTTCTGGTTCATACGGGGGTGTGAAGCTCGCGAATTAATGCTATACACAAAGCTATGCTATTTAAAGTCATGCTTTGATCATCAACCACAAGGCTCTGCTTTTCAACAAAAGCCTTGATCACTTGCATCTCATCGTGCCACATTGACATTCCATGCCATGCGACTGATGTCTATCGATATATAACCTCTAAGCTCATACGTCTTAGAGAAGGGTGTTAAGCAAGAGAATAAATTCTCCACCACCAAACAGATATGTATTTAATAGAAATCAATCAGCATAGAATAAAATCCAATGTCAGACACACATCCATTTACTAGTTCGTTCTGGGTCTGAACGAAACCGGAGGCACCTTATTCCTCGTCCCATTTGTCATATACAGGAGAGAGGCCCTTACACATCCGGATAATCAACAAGTACGTCCGAACCACTACCACTATAACGCCTCCTAGGAGCTAACCGATGCAGGGTATTAGCAGTAATCCATTTGATGTGAAGATCACCGGTCTTGCACCGTCTTCAAATCTTCGACTTCTAATCGTCAATCAATTATTTGAAATGAGAATTAACTCGGCCTTTTCAAATAATTCACGTATATATAGAATTTAAATCAATTCTTTTTCGATGGTTAAATTATTCGACATTCACGTTCCAATTCAATATAATAATTTCATGTTATATATATCTAACCATCAGGATATCCAATAAACCAAGTAAAATCGATTTATTTCCATTCCATATCGTTTATAATATTTTATAATGATATTTCACTATTTATATATATATAGTCCGTTTTCATCGAACGACGTTTCAGGTCATTCGATGGCACTGGCGCTGCTCTCGTCTAAATTTGAATTTAACATTTCTCAAAATCTAACCGTTGGATCTTAACGAATATTATATCGTTGGAAAGATCTTTCCAAAGCGAACCCAACTGTTCCGGTTTTGGGAAAATCCGATGGTATGATCTCCCATAATAATCGTTTAAAATTATGATTTCAAAACACAAACTGTAGCGTCGTTATTCGTTTTATTTTAATTATATTTATATATATAAATATAATTTATTCGACGATTTCTAAACTGTTTTCACTTCAAAAATTTGGCTAACGCCTTTAAACTTCGAAAAATTTCGCCATAACCTCCTTTGTGCAGGGAGGGATTTGGAAATTTATTGGACCGTTTTAGGAACCCAATAAATCCAGAAATAGCATACACAATTTTTAGTGACCTAATTTATGCCCGAGAGAGTGTGTAAAATTACTCCAAAGATAAATCTCGTCGCCTCGTCTAGTGTTGAAAAATAAATAATCCATGTGTCGTATCTAATAACTAGAGTGACGTGATTATTGTCAACTCCCGACCCATATGGGATTTTTATTTAATTTGGCAATTTACCGTTATATTTTATTTAGTCCATATCAGTCCTCAGTCCAACCTGTAGTTCAATCCTCGCCATACGAGCGTCTTTCCCGTATGGTAATCTCAACCTCGTCATACAAGCTCCGAATGCTTATGTGGAATATGATATGCTGTGAAATCAATAGTTCATCTTCGGTTCAACCAAAAATGTAGTCATCTCCATACAAGCGTCTTGCTTGTATGGTAATTCCAACCTCGTCAGATAAGCTCCAAATGCTTATGTGGTATATGATAGAGTATGCTATCTTCACGAAGCATGTCATGCAGTGTAGTTCAAAAGTAATTGTTGCTATTCTATGGTGTTGTTTATAATCTCACATAGAACAACCAGCACACCACATCCAATGGCATTCACAGGAGTTGATATAATAAATAAAATTGCGCAGCCAACTCATTAAGGTTTACCTATTTGTCAGGCACACAAATAAATTCTTTACTCAACATCTAATCCATTTTTCTGTTCAACATATATATACATATATATATATGTATGTATGTATGTATGTATGTATGTATGTATATATGCATATCTATGCTAAAAATAATATTTTTAGCAAACAAATAATTATTTCCATACATGATGATTTTTAACACTTCAAATACATGTTAAAAATACTATTTTCAATCAACAAATATTTATTTCAACCTATGGTTATTTTTAACACTTCATATACATGTTAAAAACATTATTTTCAATCCACAAACATTTATTTCAACATATGGTTATTTTTAACACTTCACATACATGTTAAAAATATTATTCTCAATCCAGAAATATTTATTTCAACTTATGGTTATTTTTAACACTTCATATACATGTTTTCAATCCACAAATATTTATTTCAACCTATGGTTATTTTTAACACTTCATATACATGTTAAAAATATCATTTTCAATCCACAAATATTTATTTCAACCTATGGTTATTTTTAACACTTCATATAAATGTTAAAAATATTATTTTCAATCCACAAATATTTATTTCAATCTATGGTTATTTTTAAAGGTTCATACATACAATAAAAATGTGATTTTTATTGTTCAAACAATTTTTTTCAAACGAGAATATTTTTAGTGATTCATATATATAATTAAAATGTGATTTTTATCGTTCAAACAATTTTCATCTCAAACATGAATATTTTGCAACACATTAATATTTCAGAAAATTTCGGCATTATAACGACACGATAATTAAAACCAGCACAGCTCCTTTGCTATCCTAGGCCTTGCGGCAATACACGGGTTTCATTTCCATAATTTCCATAATACAATTCATTTTCACACCACAATGAATGCACCACAGATACAACTAATTTTGCTGCAACCACAATCAATCATTCACAATCACAACCCAAACAATTTATATCGTCCATAGTCTGTGGACGAGGGGAGTGTATATATATATATATATATATATATATATATATATATATATATATATATATATATATATGTAAATATATTTCAATTCCATTCAACGCATATATGATTTTTACAACGCATGTATAATTTATACATCACTTATATAATTTATACAATGCCCACATATGAGATATACAACACGTACATAATTTATACATCGCTTATATAATTTATACAACATGTATCCATTCCAATTTGAATTTAGAATTCTCACATTGGGTTTCACTCCTCCAAAAATTGTAGATAACTCTAAGATTCCCCCGGTCACTTCTAGAATGTAGTGCATGATGTCATGGTCCCATTGTATCTTGTTTCACTGGATTTCGACAACATATGAAAAAGATATGATTTTTATTCGATAAAATGAATTTCCAACTCTTTAAAGTGTTGAAATCCTTTTAATTTAACCAGGCCATCACCATCCATAAATGTTCGAAACTAGGTCTGCAATTATCTCACATCTGTAGCACCAGGTGATAATCGGGTTACGTCACGTCGAAGAGGGTCAGAAGGTGCGCCGGTAGGTGGTGGTGGGGCCCAGCTCGGTGGCCAATCGGAGCCATGGTTGAGGTTGGAAGTGCGCAACTTCGAGGTGAGATTCCGACCACAATACTGAACGAAAATTTACAAACCCTATATGGATTTAAAGCTGGAGAGGATATCTACAAAAACCTCTGAAGGACCATTGGAATTTATAGTGAGGATTTGACGTTAAGGAGGAGAGAAGGTTGGAAGCTTTTCCCGTTGTCGTTCTAGTGGTTACGGGGGGTTTTCGCTATTTTTTTTGGAAAATATAATTAATGAAAAGAATTTTATGATTAGCCAATATTTATATAAATTCCAAAAATAGTGTTTTGCTATCCGAACTCCAAATCAAACCCAGTGAGTGTCAGCCCAAGCTAAATACCCCTATTTCGTACATAATGGAATATATTTTGTAAGCCCATTCGACTGTTTAAGTTAGTTATTCTTCAAATTAAAATATAAAACATTCAAATTTGGATTTGAACGTATATTTTAATTTGCCAGGGTCACATACTGATTCCAAAAATTCCCGAAAAATAAATCTAGCTATGTTGGGATGATATGGTTCCAATAAAACTAATTTCGTAGAATTTGGAGATAGTTTGAAAAATGGCCATTTTCTGGTCGATCCAATTCAAACTGAAATTACTGAACGCGTTTTCTTTTGCCACGCTCACATATTAATTCCAAAAATTATGAAAATTGGAATCTAACAATAATTTGACATTCTGGATTCAACTAAAGTGGTTTCGTCGAAAATGTAGGTCATTTGCAAAATGTCTATTTTTAAGGGCTATATTTATATTAAATTCCATAGCGACTATTCTGAATATTTAATTGGCCATAACTTTTTATTCCTGCTATGAAATTTCAAATTTTCACATCCATTGGAAAGATATAATTAAACAGATTTAAATATTTTAGTTTGACTGAAATCCGATTTATTTTGAATATTGTACGTTCAGTCAAAGTTCAGAATCAAAATTTCAAACTACTGCGCTATTTCAGGCTCGTTATATGATTAAAATAAATCTATTCGTACTAACTTCATTTAAAATAATTTTTTAGTCGTTATTATTTAAAATAAATCATTTTAAATATGCTAAATTCATTAAATAGCCAAAATAAAAAATTTAAATTGGTTCTGATTTTCCGGGTTGTTACAGGCATGCTAAGTGCTGAGCAATGATCAGGGCTTTTGATAAAAAGGAGGGCTATGTGGTGATGATCAAAGCATGGCTTAAATGCCTAACTTTGTGCATGACTTTTAGTTTTGCACGGATTCGGTCAACCCAGTAGATAAGGTAGCCTGCCTACTGATTGGTTATAGGGATTAAACTCAGCCAACCTAAGAATATGGGTGTGGTGTTGTGTACAAACATGGTATCCACCGAATGCTCGAGAGATCTTTCAAATCAGTAACTATCATGATGGGATCCAAAATCCAATACAAACCCTTTTACGATTTTCAGTTGTGTACCTTTATAGCCAACATAGTGGTATGGGACACTATGTGAGCTAAGATTTATAAGTTATTTTCAAAAGGATTTTCCCACACCCTAGACATTATTATAATATGAAATGTTTTGTTTAAACTATATCAAGCATGTTTTGCGATTATAAGGCAAAAACCCATCCTCTGGCTTGCGTTTGCATTGTGTTATGGGACCTAGGGCTTATAATTGTTCATTTTTCTAAAAAGTCATGTTTTCAAACTTGGTTTATGGTTGCTATAGATGAATGTTGCTGTGTTTGGTTATGGTCGCTATGGTAAGGTTCGATTACATTATTTTATAACTGGTATAACCCAAGCCTGACCCGAGTGTTTATCGCTCAGGTCAGATCCGAGCGAGTATTTCCAGGATGAAAGCTTGAAAACTTGGAGTTCCGCAGAGAATCGGGCCTTCATATGAAGGCGAACGTACTCTATTATCGGTATATTAGGTTAAGCTGACAAAGGTATGCAAAATCAGACTTTTATATTAAAGTTTTTTTGTTTCAAAAGATTTTCCTCTGCAATGATATTTTCATATTATATTTTATTAGTTCCGCTGTGAGTTTTGTATTTCGCTGTGTTTTGCTCTGATGAACCCTAATGAAACGTGCTTTTGCTTGCGTTGAATCGACGTGGGTTCAGGTTTTTATCGGTTTGAAGTGAGTAAAAATTTGGGTCGTTACATTAACAGTTTCATTTGCTTTTAAAATAATCCCATTTATGGAAATTATAATTTTATATCTAATGTTATATTCCAAAATCCATTATAACATCTTATCTCATTTCTCAAAAACCAAAAACAGATGACATCTTATACTTTTCAAATTAGGCTTATTTTAAAACCCCCTTTTCATTTATAATATAATATCACCATATTTCACAAATCCTTTTTATTATACTTCTTTTGGAAATACCATTTTATATTTCAAACCCTTTTTGTACTTCTTTTAATTCAGAAATATTTTTATATATTCACAAAACCATTCTTTCCATTTCCTGTATAAACTAATATCATCACTCAACAATAGTGAAGCCGTTCAAGTTGGGGTATTTTATTTATCTCTCAGAGCTTAATCAACAACGTTCTTAACTTAAGATGGATACGATTTCGTAACTCAAAACCAATTCCATAAATTCTATTTACCATTTCATTTTTTTAATATGGCTTTATAAACCATTACTAGTATTTGAAAGATCCCTTTTATATTCCCATTTTAATTCATGTACCAAGTAACATTCAACTAAAGTCATCGTATTGGCTTTAAATCTCCCAATAACCTTTTTTTTATAAATTTTTATTTCATTATAGAAACCATTGCTAAATCCTTTACCCAAATCCTTTTGCGCTTTTCCTTTTTATTTGACCAAATCTCCTTTTATTAGTAATCATTTCTATAGATCCAATCATTTAGTAAAATTTATTTAAAACTCCTCACGTTGGTTTACCCTTTTTACAAAACTAAAGTAAAATCTTTTACAACTTGACTATCTTTTAAAATGAAGTTTATTAAAAAAAATCCCTTTAATTAACATCAAATACAATAGTTATTAGCTTCATCGTTAACCAAAATAGTTAACTTCGTTATTAACTCAAACAATTATTTTCTCTTAAAGGTTATTAAAATAATAGTTAATTTTATTAATAAATAACTTCTCAACAAGTATCTCATATACGGTTAATTAGAAGAATAATTAACCTCTAAGAACATTGGTTAAGCTAACGATTATTTGTAAGAATAATTTCCATTAGATTAATTGAAAACAAATTAATCTAATAGTCAAATTTAAATGGACGGTTGACTACGTCCACTAGTAACATCAATTAGTTTGTTAGCTAATTTCTATTAACCCTTTTTATTAAATTAATTAATAACTTAACTTATTTAATAATTCCACTTAATTGTTTTCTCAAAACAGTTACTTAAAAATATTGCCCTATTGGGTAAACTATTCATAAAAACTCAATACCAGTCAAAACACTCGTTTATAACTTTAAAATATTAATTTATTATAAAATTCTATTTTATAAAAATAGAATTTTAAACATTACTTCAGTTCTAAAAATAAAATTTATAACTTCGATTGCGATAATTTGCAGGACGGCAATCAACATCTAGAAAGATAGGTCATTCGTTACCAACCACTTAATCAATACTACCTACTGACTAAAACAGAATGATCTTTGAATTCCAATTCAATATTCAATAATAAACATCCAGTTAGGATATAACGTTATTTAGGGGTGAATGATTCATATATAAACAGTTTGAAAAACAAACAGCATACAATTTATTTGAGGAATCCAGTTGAATCCCTCCGTCCTGTTCTTCCCTACATCACAGTTCATAGCATCATATTATAATAACATATGAAATAATTTTAACCAATTCATCCAATACGACGTAAATATAAATGTCAACAACCATTAAACAAACAATAAGCATCCAAGACACCCACTCATCCAATTTATATTATTAAGTATGAATTATAGTTATATGCATTTAATATATCATAGAATTCAAGAAAGCATGAGAGTTAACTCACCATTGATTTCCGATTGACAATTCACATTATTTTGTTTAATTTTAAACAATTGTTTCAAATTAAAAGAAAGTATGATTGCTTCCAATTCCATCTGAACCAGCTTGACTGCATAGCCTTTGTCTCTGCGATCCCAAAGAATTCAGTTTCGTTGAATTCTGTGTACGTACGATAAAGATATCATGATTACAAGTTTAACCATTTAAACACTTTATAAATCAAGTTAATAATTGATTATATTCCTTAAGTACGTCCTTAATTATGATTAGCTTTAATCACCGCACCCTTAATCTTCACGGCTCAAGTTGGGGTATGTCCAGTTCCTAGGTAACTTGTATAAATGGATATTATCAGTACACTGCTAGTGAAAGGCAGTGTACACTTAAAATGAAATATTCTAAAGAAAGTTAAAAATGTAGCCTCAGGCCTCATCAACTGGTAAGGTCAAAACAAGGGATATGCAGCAGGGTTATATGAGTTGCAACCATTAGGATGCATTCATCACCAGTCTAGAGCAGCCGACCCTTGATTATTGTATGCTTCGGTATGGTTACTGGTCACAACAATAGTGATGACATATTCGACGCAATCAAGTTCAGTTGTGAGTCGGTTATGTGTAAGCAATGGTGCGAGGTATTATTGCGACAACAGTACGCTTATCTAGGAAAAAATGAGTGATGAGGGTTACCCCGTTAGCCCAATTATCGTACGGAATTCAAACTCCAATACGAGCCTTCTATGGTTTTAGTTGTATATCTATTATTTAGAATTTAATAACAATAACTATTTTGCATGTTGAATTGACTTACTTTATAGGTTTTAATCCAAAATAAACATTATAATAATATCACTTATTTTCTTGAGATGTTTTGGTCATAATAAGGGAAAAACATGTGCCATGTTTATGTGTGGTCGTGTCTTACAAAAGTTCCATTTTTTTTTAAAGATTTTCTAAAATTAAGCAAGTTATTTGTGATGTGATTTTTCTCATTTTTGCATTCCAGATTGATCCGAGCGTTTTTCCCTTCAAACATCGGGGTCAGACTGAGTATATTTTCCAAATTTTCTTTTGATTATCTTGGAGCTACAAGAGAGGAGCTCGAGTCTTGACTTATTCTTGTATTTTTGTATTACTTATTTTCCGCTATGCCATGATGTTTTATTGTATTGCACTATATTATGTTGTTGTATGTATCAAAAATTGTGAAGAAAGATTATTATAACTGGGCAGGATGGTTTATTTACGTACTCTAATTATTTATTCATGTGTATATGTACACAGTTTGGTCTTTAAAATCATTATTATAGTAAATTTTATCATTCTGTTGTGAGATTTTATTCTTATCTGATCTGATGTGATTATGTATTTCTTCTTCTTCTTCTATTCTAACCATTTTTCTCTTTCCGACCCTCTACCTTCTTTCTTTTGACTTTTAGGTTTTCATTACTTGAGTTAGGCATGTGAATGAAGAGGATGAATTAGTGTCAAAATCTGAAGTTCGAAATATCTCGTTCATTACAAATAAACAACTATATTGGGAATTACTAAGGAGAACAGAGGAGATAACCTCGTGACTATAGTGTAAATTCATCAAATATTTTATCGAGAGGTGATTTGGGTTCATCAATTAAAATTTATTCTATAACAACCCACCCAGAACGGGCCTAAATCCCGAACTAGTAAAGGCCCATCGGAATTTAGAGCCATTCTAAGAAAGTTGTTGGTTTCTATATAAAATAAATAATAGAATCAAACTAAAACGAAATCAAAATCTCACAGCAGGTGGGTCAAAATATAATAACTAAAATAGGCGTGCCTTTTCATAAAAAACCATATAGTGTTGATTACATCACGAATTCCCGTGTCATAAATAAGGTACATCATAAATATCCCATAAATACATTCAACTGCTAGACACAATAATAGTAAGAATAGATTAAAATAAAAGCCTCGTCGTGAAGCTCCCGACTTCATTATATCCTCAATCAAGTATCTCCGCCTACTTACCTGTGTTGTTAAAAGGAGAGGGGTCAGAAAAACATGTTCTGGTGAATGAAAATCATTTAAGTATAAAGGAAATCTACTTCCTATACTTGGCAGTATAAATTCATTAAGTTATATCTAGGTGAATTCAACACACATTTTAAATATTACATACACATGTAATAAATAATCGGACTATCCTACAATCACTTAAGGCCATATATATGTAAGGATGGATTCCTATGGTCGCTTAGTACCCTACGAGATGAACTATCATATGGTCACTCAAGGTCATTTTATATGTTTTTTTATGTGAGGATTCCTACGATCACTTAATACCCTATGGCGAACCCTGGTCACTTAAGACCTCGATTAACAATATCAAATAATCTATCAATTGTAATGTGAGAAATAGTAAATTTCCACTTAGTACCAGGTGTGAATAAACATTCATCGCCATTTAGGACCCCTCTAACGGAACCTTATGATACTATTTATGTGGCATCACACGTGATATCCTAGTCACTTAGTACTTCCCTTGGACGGCCAGTCCCTATTCCATGCTCGTTAGAACTCTTGTTATCCCATCCATAAGTATGCCTACGCATAGCTCCTAGATAATAGGTGGACATCTCCCGGAGAACTACCTCACTCATACGTCTATCATTTTATTTAAGACAATTTAATACATCACAAGTTTATTAGAGAAAGGCAGATATAGTGACCACTTAATACCTAATAAGGGCGGATCCCATGACTTCACCCAACCACCATGGAATGAACCATAGGAAGGGGCAAGTCCTAACCACTTACACTACAAGAAATTTTTCCATTCACAGCGTTGAATAAACATTGTTATAACCTTTAACAACGTTTTGATGAATGTTGTCTACCAACAAGTTGTTATAGGCCATGGAAATAACACAATACATACCATAACGCTTTAGTAAATTGACATACTACAACGTTTCAAATGTGTTGTTCTTATGTTTATACAACGTTTTATATTGTTTCAGAAGTCATCTTCCCTTTGCTACAGTGTTTTGCCACATATTACAACATTTCTTGAAGTTTACATGTTCTTTATTCTATAGCGTTTTATCACATATCACATCGTTTTTTTTTACATCTATCACAACATTAACTTATTGTAGTATCAAAATATTCATGCACACTCATATCCCCAGCATGTAAATATATATCAACCAACAAATTGTATAACAAAATATTCATACACAAAGACATCATCAATAAACCAAGTTTACATAATTTCCATAAACAGAAATAACACCAAAAACTAAATTTACACAATATACGTCGAACAAAGTCACCATATCCATAAATAATAAAATAATAATCCATAGAACAAGTTTGTGCCGAATACCAACAAAATGATTAACTAAAAGTTAATGCTTTCTCCATAATCAGCTGCCATAAGCAGTCTTATTGTTGAGGGATCTTCAGAAGTGCCTAACGATATTCCGATTAAAGTTGAATGCACAACGATGCCCATCTCCCATACCTAAATACATGTGTTCGTGTTAGCATTTGGTCATGCTTACATATTAACAAGAAAAAAACGCTCGACAATAAGAAAAAAAGAATACAAGAAGGAGCAAGTCGAAGATGACAACATAGGATATGCACAAGATTATAGAAAGATAGGTCAAAGGCATGCACAACTGACACATGTGTGTCAGACGTTTGAAAATTATATCAAATGTCTGAAATAAGACCCGAGAAATTATTTGAAGTGCATCCAGACATCTGAAATTACATCCCAGACATCTAAATTTTTCCTCCAATTGAAAGATGAAGTCTAGGGGAACACTCAGATGTCTGAATAAATTTTCAGACGTTTGTATAAATTTTTAGACATCCGATGTTGATCTTTGTTAATTTGATTACTTTTGATGAAATTATTTAATATTTATAAATCTTAGTTAATTTATTATTATTATTATAAATCTCAGTTAATAATAATTATTGCAATTATTATTATAGAATACTTGGTAATATTTTATATTTTTATATACTTAGTTAACTTTTATAAACTAAACTTTTTAATTTTTATAAAATTAGTAAACTTAGTTAATTTTTTATAATACTTAGTTAGTTTTTATAATACTAGTTAATTTTCAGTTATTGCTATAAATAGAATACTTGGTAATATTTTATATTTTTATACACTTAGTTAACTTTTATAAACTAAACTTCTTAATTTTTATAAATTTGTAAACTTAGTTAATTTTTAAAAATACTTAGTTAATTTTTATAATACTTAGATAATTTTAAATTATGGCTATTATTATTATAGAAGACTTGGTAATATTTTATATTTTTTATATACTTAGTTAACTTTTACAATCTAAACTTCTTAATTTTTATATAATTCGTAAACCTAGGTATTTTTTATAATACTTAGTTATTTTTTATAATACTTAGTTAATTTTTAATTATTGTTATTATTATTATAGAAAAAATATTTTATATTTTTATATACTTAGTTAACTTTTATAAACTAAACTTCTTAATTTTTATAAAATTGTAGAATTTGTTAATTTTTTACAATATAGTTAATCTTTATAATAGTTAGTTAATTTTTATAAGTTTATTTAATTTTTATAGGTCTTAGTTAATTTTCTACTATTATAAATCTTATTGTTATTATTATTATAGAATTTTAGTTATGTTTTGTATTTTTATGTAATTTGTTAATTTTTATAAACTAAACTTGTTAATTTTTATAAAAATTAATTAACCTACTTGATTTGATTATTCTACAAAGATATTTCTTATGATCCTAATATTCATCATATAACATGTCAAAATTAGCATATGACTAGATATATATAAACATAACAATTCAGTGTGGTTATTATACATCCTATTATGGTGACATTCTTTATATGTTAATACACAGTACTGTAAATAAGAAGCTTACATAAGGGGTTTGGTGGAAAAAGGCGTTCCACTCAAGATCGATGCTTCCATGGTCTCCGACAAAACAGTTTAAAAAATCTCTGGAAATAAACAATAGTAATTATTATAAAGTACGCATTTCACTTTATAATAAACCCAACAAAAAATGATAATTACCTTTATTTGTATTTCCAACATTTAGCCATGAATAATATAATGCACATAATTCCTAGACTAAACAGCATAGGTATCCAATTTCAAGTACTTAAACATGTATGGATCAAAATATAATGCTTACTAGCTAACAAGAGCAATATTTCTTATGAGCACAGAACCTCCCCCTGTTCCATCCCATTTCCATCACTTTCCACTAATACACTATAGTTTCTTAAATCAATTGCAATATTTTAAGTTCAAGTAGATAATCTGCACCAGTTTAAAGTTTGAGAACTATGAAAATTCATAGAGTTTGAAAAAATATATGTAAAGTGATACTAAAGATATGCATGGGTTTGGATATTCAAATAGTTAACAATCTGTGTAATAATGTAGCTTTAGCAATGCATATGTAAACAATCGAACTTCTTTTTTCTTGAATGCAACCAACCGACATCCAATTTGTTACGTAGTATGACTAGTTATTTCATGCGCAACCTAAACTCCAGCTTCTATAACTAGATCAGTTTAGGGGTAGCGGGTTAATTGTTTTTTTTTCAAGATTTAAAAAATAAAACAATATGCACTAATAGAGTATTATTAAATGTGGAAATTGGGGTAGTGACATACCTCAACACTTGGTTCTTTTGCTATTTTGTAATTTATGTTTGACCTGCATTTTGTTAATACAACATACCTTCAACAATCATCATGCCTCTATCAATCACAAGAAACAAATGACAAAACAAATACAATCTCATTTACATGCACATGTCCTTAAACTGCAAAAAATGAAGACAACTTAACCTAAGTGTAGCCAGTTACAGAAATTGTTTCAAACCCATTTATCTTAAACGGAGAAGGGCCATCTCTTCTTATGCTATAGTGACCACTAATGCGATCCAGAGCACCCCGAAAGCATTATGTATTATGACAATTTCAGACATCTATTAACCTTTTGGTATGACTGCAGATTTTAACATAAGAAAGAGGAAACATTAAAATCAATCAATCTGATATGAAATTCTTGCCAAACATCATCCCGGAAGTCATTCAAATAATACCATGAGAGAGCACTCATTCCATCCTTAATCATTCCAGATACTGTCTCCTTTCCATATCTAAGTGTGCAAAGCAAAAACTAATTCTATAAAGCAGTAAATTAGGTCAGTCAACGGATAGTTTTGAATATGGATAGTGCAATATCCACACCCGCATTCGAAACCATTTCAAACATCGGATAGTTGCATGCGCGGATGCAGATATATAACTTAATCATCTAATTCTGTAGATGATTCATATATCTAAAGATACAAAATAGGAAATTTTAAACTAACATAAAAACCATTTCACTCCTATTAACAAAAAAGTTGAAAATATAAAATAAAAACAATGATGAAGGAAATTAGCTCCGAATAGGGAATATGTATTAATTGCATACATATTATTCTAGTAAAACAATAAATACATATATTCATTGTACTATAATACATAAGTAAACTAAAACCAAATGAATAATTTGCTAATGGGGATGTATGCATACCTACATCCACATCCGTTTATTTAAATATTGGATTTTATATGTTCCTTGATATATATGCATATGGATTTCATATTTTTATGGTACACATGGCAAGGTTTGTGATTTGCAATCCATTTTTCATATAATGTTTTTCTTTTCATATAATCTAAAATGTTTTACCTTACCAAGTCTCCTTTGAGAGCAAGAGTGCTAGTATACTCCAAGCTAATCTCAGCTCCATGTTCAGCCCATACTAAAATCAATTTAAATCATTATATCAAACAAATTTTGGACCAAGACAATACTAAAACCTTTAAACTTTCAATCCAAAGGCCATGGGACTATTTTTCTTATACATATGCATATGGATTTCATATTTTTACGGTGTACATGGATAGGCTTGTGATTTGCAATCCATTTTTCATACAATGTTTTTATTTTCATATAATCTAAAATGTTTTACCTTACTAGTCTCCTTTGAGAGCAAGAGTGCCAGTATATTCCAAGCTGAACTCATCTCCATGTTCAGCCCATACTAATATCAATTTAAATCATTATATCAAACAAAGTTTAGACAAAGACAATACTAAAACCTTTAAACTTTCAATCCAAAGGCCATGGGACTGAACCCACCAGACATCATCTACAAATACTTCAATGTAAAATTAAAATAAATTCTGTTTAAATAGAAAAAAGAACAAAACATAACAAAATTGTAATCCACAACATAGATACAGTATTTTTGGTTGTTTAAATAAATTCTGTTTAGTCTAAGAATTATGTCCATTATGTTATTTTTGGTTGTTTACATCTAGCTGCAAGTTGACGAGAGTTGGATGGTCGATTGTTGAATTGATTTCCAGTCCAATAGGAAGGGAAGAAGATGTGGCCTGATGTATCAGCAGCATAGAGGTAGTAGTGCAGTATGAACTAGCAGAATTGTAGTCACTTGAATAATTTGTAGTTGAATACAGAATTGATTATGAAGAATACAAAATGGTCCAAAAACCTAAGCAGTTCAAATATACTAATTTTGAAATGAATCAATTATATGCCTACTTGTGTTGAAGAAGTAAAATTGTATAATGTATAATATAACTTATGTTAGGGAAAGTGATGAGGTCTTTGGTTGGTGTATAGGAGGTGTTGGATTCACACATGACATATTTCATATTCACACATGTCATATTTCAAATTCACACACAAACAACATATAACCATACATAACTCAGTATGCTAACATATGCCCATCTCACTACGCAGACACACTTAATGTTACACTAACTTAAAACTTTCCCAAGGTCACACCCCATATTCCTTTTGTTCTCATCTTTTTTTTAAATATGACGCAGGCTAAGATTAATATAGATTTAGAGAACATGATGCTGACAAAATAATGGATATCAAACTTTCTAAGCAAAACACAGGCAGACTGACATACCTAAAGAGAAAACTGCAGCTACTTATCATTTTTCTAAGTAGTGCAACAAAGGTAAACAAAAACGAAACTGCAGCATTCTTGTAATCATACCAATAGAGATAAAACCACGAAGGCTTTGTATTTACACATGCATATAAAATATAGAACAACCATTAACTCTAACCTATAACATAGGTCCTGAAACTAACATATCCCAAGAACGCATATGAACATAAACTCACGTATACTCCAGATAACACACATATGCACGACAATGTATTTATTAACTCAATGGACTACCCCAGGTCCGCACACACCGATCCTCACAGTCACGAAGTCCACACCTACAATAAATTCCACTACCTAAACATACAAACACTAATTCAGTCATCAGAACTCACCCACATACTACAAATCATTAGTGAAACTCAACTTGAAAAGAAAATGTTTAAGTTACTCAACTTGAAAAGAAAAACTCATATCGTTTCAGGTAATGCATCATTAGTGATCTTATGGTTACCCTTTAGTGTTGCAGAGCAGTTCTGTGCAGCACCCAAGCGGCTTATCTGAAACTCCTTCCAAGTAAATTTCGCAAATCCCGAAACAAGCAGCAAAAAAGAGTTACCTAAGGTCCATTAAAAATTAAAGGGTAGAGATTGTTCCAATATGCAGGTAACTTACGGTTGTTTCCAAGCTTGTAGGATGTCCTTTACGACTAGTAGATCGAACCAAGTCCAGGATCTCACTGAATATCTTAAACCCCTTTCAAATTTCTAAGCATAATACAATGGAAATTATAAAGTTAATGCTAACAAAGTAAAAACCACAGAGGATTATAGGTTTACAGCAGCAAGCTACCACTCTAAGAGATTAAAAAATAGAAAACTTACATCTGCTAATAGAGAAATAGTTAGAGGAACACTGGCAGCCTTTCCTCTTTTAATTGCGAACTTCCTATTATAACTACAAAAAACGAAGAAAATAAAAAAAATCAGTAATTTCATATGCGATTTCGAGGGTCGATTTCAATAAAATCAGTAGTTTCAACAAAATCAGTAGCAACCTTTCCTCTTTTGGGGTCGATTTCGGAAATAAGGGAGAAAAATTAGTAGAGGTATACGTGATTTCAAGGTGATTTGATTTTGAGTTAATTTTGGGTTTAACAGGAAGAGGATGAAGTATGAGGATATAAGTAAAACATGGAAGGAAACATCCATACACGACTAAATGGAGGTAAACGAAAATTTAGCGGGCAATTCTATATTGTATAGCGATTTCATACGTTGTTTCGTATTAATTTCAAGTTTTATACCACACATAGACAACTTATGGCTCAAAACATTGTACCTATATGTTATAAAATATCAGTTTTCTTGTAGTGTTAATGCCCAAATAAAGTAGATTATCCACTTAATGTCTTCTAGATGTGGTATACTTCACACAATTATTTATTACACTAGATGTCTCATATTAACCCAACTTCTTGTAGGTGCTGGATATGTTAGGCTGTTCCGGGCAGACTTCTACTACGAGTAAGGGTAAACCTTGTGTCACAAGTATTTATTATAAATGGCTCATGACACTAAACATCTCACATTAACCTGACTTCTTCTAGATGCTATATTTGTTGGTCGGTTATAGGTAGTGTTCTACTACAAGTAGGAATTAACCTCATGTTATGTGTCATTAATATTATCAAAAAGCCATTGATACTCACATACATACAAATGTCCTATTTGGATGTTTTAAATATGAATTCCTAATTTAAACACATTTATAATACCTTAATTACATTTATTAATATACATAAATAAGAGTGTAATTTGTGGTGCATTTAAAGGAAATGTTCCAACGTAGAAATATCAATCACAACCAAAAGTCAAGGTTTACAAGTTATATTTTCCAAACTTTCTCAGCATAACATATATTATTCATTGCGCATCTGAAGCAATAATAGGAAAATAACAGAACACAAACTAAATAACTTGCGACCTAGGTATTTAGAATTACATCAATTATAAAAGAAAAGGATAAGGTGTAATACTACAATATATACGTAATTTCCTTCTAATACTACTTTACTTTTATATAATATGTTTACACAAAAATTAAGATTTTGGTAATATGTTTCTAATTACATTTAAACCAATTTTTATAAGAAAAGAGATTTAAACATATATAAATTACAATACCCATTGATCTAAAGCCACTGTGTTTCTATGGAAATAATGACAAACTCCTTTCTCTTTTCGCCTCTTTTTCCATCTTCTTCATCTCTTCATTTCAAATTAGCCTTTCTTCGCCTCCTTTTCTCCTCTAAATCCCGAGTATGCTTTTGACATGCCAGGACTACTGCAGCGTTGCTCCAATCAAATCCTTATGCCTGTTTCACAATTACGATTAGCATCCCATCCACGTCTTCGCCCTCGATGATCCATAGGCTTTAGATCTTATGTGGTGACATAATGCTCCTTGAAATTCATCTAGGCCAAACTCAAGCTTTACAGTCCCTCACACGTGACTCGCAACGATTGATGAGGGCTCGGTATTATCAGGTGATGGTTTTCTGGTGCTTTTATTATGTTGACTATGAGTTTTGTTGTCCTATGGTTTGCCTTTTGGAGAGATTGGAGTTCAGTATGCTGGTTTGTTGTTTTTTGGTATTGGTTTTGTTTGGTTCGAGTGGAGAATTGTTATTGAAGAGCCAGTTTTTGTTTTACATCATCACGGTTTGCAATGGTTTTTGCTGTGCCTGTGGTCGTCTTTACTGCCATCCATCATCTTTGTAACAACCCAGAATTTCTGAACCAATTTAATTTTTTTATTTTAGCTCTTTTAATGGGTTTTGAATGCTTAAAATGATTTATTTTAAATAGTAACGACTAAAAATTTATTTTCAATGAAGTTAGAATGTATAAATTTATTTTAATTATAAAACGAGTCTGAAATGGCATGGTAATTTGAAAGTATTATTTTAAATTTCAAATGAATGCATAGAATTCAAAATAAATCAGATTTCAGTAAAACTAGAAACGTTAGAATTTGTTTAATAATATCTTTCTAACAAATGTAAGAAACTGAGATTTCACTTTATAAATTAAAAGTTATGTCCAGTTTAACATTTAAAATAGTCGCTATGGAATTTATATATTTTTTATATTATATAAAGCCCTAAAAAATAGACATTTTGCAAACGACCTCCGTTTTCAATGAAAATACTTTTATTGGATCCAGAACGTCAAATTATTGCTAAGTTTCAAAATTCATAATTTTTGGAATTAATATGTGAGCGCAGTGAATTAAAACACATTTGGTCAATAATCGACTGAAAAATGACCATTTTTCAAACGGTCTCCAAATTCGATAAAATTAGTTTTGTTAGGACTGTATCATCAAGATTTATTTTTTTGGAGTCAGTATATGGCCCCGGCAAATTAAAATGCACGTTGAAATCAATTTTGAACTTTATATTAACTTATATTTAAATTTTGATGAAAACTGATCACAACAGTCGAATTGGCTTACCGGATATATCCCATTGTGTCCGGAATGGGGGTATTTGGCTAGGGGCGATAGTCGTTGGGTTCGATTGGGAGTTCGAATGAAAAATTAACTTTTTGGAGTATTATATTAAATAATTATATATTGTTTAGCTCTCCCTCACTCTCTCTTCATCGTTAAAAGAAAATAAAAAAACAGGAAACCAGCCCTCGCTGTCTCCCTAGGGCCTCACCTTCGCGCCGCCACTTCGGAGGATTGTCGCCGCCCCTCCCCCGACGCACCGCCACCTCCCCGTCGCCCTCCTCTCTCCCCCCTTCTCCGTTCGCGAAACCCTAGCCAAATCAGCCCCAAATCTGCCAACCGTCGCCACCTCCAGCAACCATCCCGCCGTCGCCACCCCCGCCACTACCAGTAGGTCCCGCCGCTACCCTCTGCCACCACCAGCAGGTCCCGCCGCCTCTGACCACCCAGCTCCGAATGTAAGGCCCCCAACACCCAAAAACTCATTTTCACCAAAGCTCCCATATTTGTAAATAAGATTGTGACCTGTTTTAGCCAATATCTTCCAATCCGAGCACTTCTGGCCAAAATTCTACAATACCAAAGTCGAAGAGCATGATTGTAACAACCCGGATTTTCGGAACCAATTTAAAATATTTATTTTAGCTATTTTAATGGATTTTGAAAATTTAAAATGATTTATTTTTAATAATAATGACTATAAATTTATTTAAATCGAACTTAGAACGAATAAATTTTTTTTAATTATAAAATGAGCCTAAAATGGCATGATAGTTTGAAAATTCGATTTTAAATTTCAAATGAATATACAAAATTCAAAATAAACCGAATTTCAGTAAAACTAGAAACATTTGAATCTGTTTAATTATATTTTTCTAACGAATGTGAAAAATCCAGATTTTATAACGAGAATTGAAAGTTATGTCCAGTTTAAAATTTAAAATAGTCGTTATGGAATTTATATATATATATATATATATTAATATAATATAAAGCCCTTAAAAATAGCTATATTGAGAACGACCTCCTTTTTCGACGAAACCACTTTTGTTGGATTCAGAATGTCAAATTATTATTAGATTCCAATTTTCATAATTTTTGGAATTAATATGTGAGCACGGCGAATTAAAACATGTTTGGTACTTTCAGTTTCAATTTAATCGACTGGAAAATGACCATTTTTCAAACGGTCTCCAAATTTGACAAAATTAGTTTTGTTAGGAATACATCATCAAAACATAGCTAGACTTATTTTTTCGGAATTTTTAGAGTTAGTTTGTGGTCCCGGTAAATTAAAATGTACGTTCAAATTCAATATTGATCGTTACATTAATTTCTATTTTGTTATTGATAAAAATTGATCAAAAAGATAAAATTGGCTAACGAAACATATCCTGTTGTGTTTGAAATAGGGGTATTTGGTTAGAGGTGATAGTCGTTGGGTTCGATTTGGAGTTTGTATCAATAAACAGGTATTTTTCGAATTAAATAATTAAAAATATTTATAAATAACCTAAAACCCTTATTTTTATTTAATTATTCAAATACATCCGCCATTCAATGAAACGAGCGGCCAAAACCTCCCTCATTCCTCCCTCAAATTCACGCCAAAAACTTCGAATTAAATTGTGATTCTAAAAGAAAATCGAAGAGGACATTGAGCTCCATCATTTGAACAGCAGTGATCGATTTTTGTTGAACTGTTTGGGGGATTTTTGGGTTCGAAGTACTGCTATTTGTTGTGATTTTTGACGTGCTTGGGGAGGCCGAGTTCAGCGGAGGGTCTTTGGACGATGATCTACGAGGTGGCGATTTCTGATTTGTTGGCGATGCAAGGTGGTGGCGGCGGCGTTAAGCCCTAAGGCCGGTTTCGAGTTCGATAAATGGACAATGGCCTATAGGTTAGAGTCAGAAGGAAGAAAGGTTTATTTATTAACTAAATTGTTAATTATGTTAAGATAATTATTTATGTAATTGAAATATAAATGTTCATATCTTATCTGAATAGAAACAAAATCGCGCAAACCAAATTGCATTGGAATCGTGGAGTCGAACACTACACCATGGAACAGACCCGGACAGAAACGGGAGCAGTTGAAAATTTTAACTGAATTTAACTCTAGTTTAATTCAGTTAAAATAATTGTTAACTAACGATTTCAAAACTGATCAATGTGAGAACACCTTCTCACTCAAACTATTTTACAACTAAATATTTCCAAGGTTGCAGACGGAGCTTAGTAGCTCTTGACACTATTTTTGTACAGACCATGGATGATTTGAGTGATTTGATTGTATTATGGGAAAAATTGACTGTATTGTGTATGGTGATTGTGATACTGAAATGGAATAAATAAAATATATATGAATTATATAAATTATTTATATATGTGATTTATAAATTATTTATATACGCTATATAAAATTCTCCTGAAATAAAATAAATATTCATTTATAAATCGGACGGTTTGTTTATGCATACCTATTTAACTGATATTGATTGGGATGATAATTTTTGCACATCACCCAAATGCACAAATAATAAACAGTGCTTTTGTTTGAAACCCCACACGTGTATTGGGATGATATTCGATATACATTAATCCCAATATTTAGTTGTATGTCAGTCGATGGGTTGACAGACTGTATAAGCGTTATTTATTTATTTTAATGCTTATATAGTTGTAAATTGCACTGTGGATGATGTGTGAATGTTTAATGATTATTTATCATTATTGTGGATAGATATGTTGTATAAAACCATATAAATATATTTATATGGTAATTGATTGAGTCTAATTCCAGTTCAGAAATAACGAATAGTTTCAAAATAATATTCTGTAAAGTTTTAAAATAATATTTTGTAAACTTATAAAATAATATTCTGTAAAGTTTTAAAATAATATTCAGTAAAGGATTAAAATGTGAATTTAACGTCCGATTTGGGATGGACACGAAAATATGGAAATGTGTGAAGCCGTGTTGATTAGATTTGCGCCACTTTAATGCGAACGATATTTATATCGATTTTATTCATTTTTATAATGAATATCGAAAAGGAAATGATTTCAAAATCTGACATTTTGAAAATATTATCATTTAAATTTTATAATGATAAGGAGTATTCAATTTTGATTTAAAAATTAAAATGAAAGTAGGAATCTTTTTTAAAACGAATTTAAAACGATTTATAAAATATGTTTTAAATGGAAATCGACGAAATATATTATATATATTTAATGGCTAGAATAGAACGCGCCGCGCAGCGACCGTTGGTGAATTTCGATCATTAATTTCAAATTGACATTACGGGAGATCCGACGGTCGTATTCTCATAAAACCGAAACCTTGGATTCACACCGAAAAGAGCTTTCCAATGAATATAAGAGATTTGAAATCTAACGGTTGGATTTGGAATTATGTCCAAATCAAATTTGGAAAATGCTGCTATGGATGTAGTTCGGTGTTGATTGTACGGGCCTTGATAAAATTATTAAAAATATAAATAATTTGTGTAAAATCATAATAAATGATTTGGATGAAAAAATTCCACATTTGTGAAGATAAAGTTTTCCAATTTAATATTATAAATTGGAATGGAATGGAATTCGATTTAGTAATAACCGAAGTGAGCTTCTATGGAGGAAGACAGTTAATATATATGGAATTTAAAAGGATTTGTCATTATTCCATTTATATTATTAGTCGGATACGGAAATTGATATCGATTATATATATTGTTCTGTTTTCTATGAAGATTCCATAATTAATGGAATGTGATTTTGGGTTTATCGTGAACTGTGTTTTAAACGACATTAGTTCTTTAACCCAGTTAAAGACAGGATTACATGTCTAACATTGTATTTCGAACCGTATTGTTGATCTCTGCAAAATATATATTTGTTTGGTGGTAGAGAATTTATTCTCTTGCTTAACACCCTTCTCTGAGACGTACGAGCTTAGAGGTTATATATCGGCAAAAATCAACGGTACGGTGTAAATTGTTGATGTGGCATGTTTGATTTCCCAAAGTTAAATAATCATTAATAAAGATTGTTGGAAGATTAAAACTAAGTGGAGTTTTAATTAATCTTTAATTATATTGGAATGTGAATATGATAATTTAAATTATCAAATTTGTGAAATGATCGAGAATGGAGTATCACCAGCTTTACTCCAAGCGATTGTTAAATCTTTAGTTAGATTTGAACGTGAAATGGTAATTAATTTTACCAATAACACCGTGGTGTTAGATATGGAGTATTACTAGTTTTGCTCCATGGGATGAATAGCTTGGGATTGGGAAAATAAAACAAATGATTACTTGGGTAAGGTGCGCTAATCCCGATTAGCTTGGAAAACCTTAATTTGATATAAATTGTGAAAAGAATATTTGAAAAGAAGAATATTCTGGATTGGAATGAGGTGTATGTTGTGTTTTTATAGCACTTAATTGTAAGATACGCAGGTTATTCGGAAAGACCGAGTTTAACCCATTTTAAATAATTGATACGACGATAAGTCGACGATGAAGACGGTGGTTGAAGGCTAAAGATCTTCACATCGTTTGGATGATTACAGATGTATTGATTGGGTTGTACACCCAAGATGAGGTAATAAGTGCTGATCGTCCAGACGTACTTGGAGATCGACCGAATATGGTAGGACCTCCCTCCTGTATTGGACATATGGGACGAGGAATAAGGTACGTTCGGTTTCGTTCAGACCCAAAACGAACTTGTAAATGGATGTGTGTCTGACATTGGATTTTATTATATATTGAATGGTTTGTATTAAATATATATTTGTTTGGTGGCGGAGAATTTATTCTCTTGCTTAACACCCTTATCTGAGAAGTACGAGCTTAGAGATTATATATAGATAGACATCAGTTGCATGGCGTGAATTGTCAGTGTGGCATGCTGAAATGCAAATGATCAAGGCTTCTGTTGAAAAGTAGAGTCTTGTGGTTGATGATCAAAGCGCGGCTTTAAATAGCATAACTTTGTGTATAGCGTTAACTCGCAAACCTCACACCCCGGTATGAACCAGAAACGAGAGAGGACTACAGGGAGAACATGTGTTTCTTTCTAGCTAGGAGTGGTGTCATGGTATGGAGCCCAGCCATTTTACTCATGTGGATGTCGCATATTATTTGATGGATAGCGAGGCGCCTCGGATATATCAGTCACTACGGGATCGATGGATGATATGGTCGACATATTAACCATTACCCCCATAGGGTGGGGAAACGTATTGTTCAGGAATAACTAATCCACAAACGTAAGATTGGACCGGCCCCAAAAATCTAAGATGTAGTTGCGGCTGTAGCCTGAGACATGGTAGGCTAGATGTTCTCGAATTCGATAAGAACGATCCCTTGCCTTGGTTCATGATGGAAACTGTGGCGACCCAAACTTCCCCGGTCTCCGAAGAGATGAGAAAGAACGAATTACTGTGAGGACGAGACAAAACAGAACGCAGACGTGAGAACATTTCATTGCTATTACAACAATTCCATCAGATACAAGAATATACAGAGTATAATTGAAGAAATTACATTCGATAAATATCAGAGATTACAATAAATTACATAGTAGAGGAAAATAATACAAAGCACAACTGAAGGTGATATACGGATACAGAGCTTTCCGGATATCATTCCAGCTGTAAACCAAGATCCTGTGAATATAAATCTGCAAAACCAAAACTACTAGCTGCCCGTGCGGAAAATAGGGGCACCCAGAGTTTAGGTTAAAACAATAAACTCCAGGTCAGTCATGTGACTGGTGTGAGAACTAAAACAGTTATTTAAAACTTTACTTTAAAAGAGAGTAATTCAAGGGACCACACCGTATAACACGGAACGGGTTTCCTCCCAAGAATATCAGTGCATAGGATAAACAACGCAATGCTTTTTCGAAAAATGAAGCTATTATAAGACCCAGGTCCCATCACACAATGCAACGCAAGCCGGAGGATAGAGTTTTCCCTTATAATAGCCAAACATGCTTGGTACGTTTAAAACAAATCATGTGATACTATAATAAGTGTATAGTGTCAAAACAATTTCAATCATAAATATAAATCATAGATGGCATGAGTGCCCCCATCCCACTATGTCGCCATACTAGGCTCTTGTAAAAACCCGTAACTTCCCCGTAAAGGAAAGCGCGGATAGTTCGAGAACAAGCCACAACAGAACGCATATAAAAGAACATTTCATTGTATATTACAACAATGCATCAGATTACAAGAATATACAGAGTATGAATAAATATTACACAGAAATATCAGAGATTTAAATTACATTTAAATATAACGCAGCGGAAAATAATACAATACACAACTAGAATGAGATATACAGATACAAAGCTTTCCGGATATCGTTCCAGCTGTAAACCAGGATCCTGTGAATATAAATCTGCAAAACCAAAACTACTAGCTGCCCGTGTCAAAATAAGGGCACCCAGAGTTTAGGTTAAAACAATAAAATCCAGGTCAGTCATGTGACTGGTGTGAGAACTAAAACAGTAAATCTTTATTTTTAAAGTTAGGTAAATCAAGGGACCACGCCATATAACACGGAACGGGTTTTCTCCCAAGAATACCAGTGCATAAAACAAACAGCGCAATGCTAAATAAAGAAAAATGAAGCTGTTATAAGACCCAGGTCCCATCACACAATGCAACGCAGCCGAGGATAGGGTTTTCCCTTATAACAGCCAAAGAATGCTTGATACGTTTAAAACAAATCATTTGATACTATTATAAGTGCATAGTGTATAAAACAACTTCAAATCATAAGTATCAATCATAGGCGACATGAGCGTCCCATGCCACTATGTCGCCATATATAGGTTTACAAATAAAACCGCAAATGTCACGTATTTGGAAATTGGGTTTCCATCTATGAACCGAGGCAAAAGATAGTCCTCAACTGATTCGTGACTCTCTAGCCCGAGCCACAGGTCAGAGCTCGAGTGACCTTGGAGCGACAGGGCCGGTCCACCGATGTGGATTAAACTTAAACCCTGAACATGCGTTACCCCGCCCTATGGGGCATAAATGAGCCAACCAAATAACTCCATCGGTTCGAGAACGACCGATCAATCCGAGGCGCCTCGCAACAGCAACAACCACATAAGTCAAACTCGTCAGGGCGTGTAAAACCACTGACGCCACTTCTAACTAGAAAGAAACGCATGCCCTCCCTGAGGTCCGTCTCCCTTTTTGGTTCATACCGGGTGTGAAACTCGCGAAGTAAACGTTACACAAAGCTACGCCACAAAGGCCGTGCTTTGATCATCACCACAAGACTTTGCTTTTCAACAGAAGCCTCGATCAATTGCCACTTAGGCATGCCACACAGGCAATTCACTCCATGCGTTTGATATCCATCAATATATAACCCCTGAGCTCGTACGTCTCAGAGAAGGGCGTTAAGCAAGAGAATAAATTCTCCGCTGCCAAACAGATATATATTTAATAGAGATCAATCACACGGACTAAAATCCAATGTCAGGCACACAGTCCATTTACAAGTCCGTTCTGGGTCTGAATGAAACCGGAGGCACCTAGTACCCCGCATATCCATCGATCTCCATGTACGTCTGGACGATCACCAACTGTTTCCATCTTCTTGGGTGTACAGCCCAATCAAGATCATCAGTAATCACCCAAACGACGTGAAGACTTCCGGTCTTCGACCATCGTCTTCATCTTCGACTTATCGTCGTATCAGTTATTCAGAATGGGATAAACCCGGTCTTTCCGAATAACTCGCGTATATTTTGAATAAGTGTTACACAAACACAACATACGCCTCATTCCAATTCATCAGTCACTAACTGTAAATTAATCAAGAGAATAATTCCCCAAATATTAACCCCGAAGGCCGAAACCAACATCAGATCAATATTCAGAAAACCATTCTTCTTGGCTAACCGACAGTTAGTTTCTAAATTTCACATTCATAGGGAAAGGTTCCCATTAATTTTATCCAAGATAAATTCCTTGAATTTATTATTTATTCTATTTTTGAATCTCAATTCAAACTAGTCGGGATTAGCGAACCTTACCGAAGTAATTATTTATTTTAATTTCCCCATCACAACCTATTCATCCCATTAAGTAAAACTGGTAATACTTCATATCTAACACCACAGTGTTATCGGTAAATTCAATTACCATTTCACGTTCAAAGCTAATTAAAGATTTAACTATCGCCTGGAGCAAAACTGGTGATACTCCATTCTCGATCATTTCAATCTAATTAAAGATTCATTAAAACTCCACTTAGTTTTAATCGTTAACTGGGTTAAAGAATCAGTGTCATTTAAAACACGGTTCACGATAAACCCAAAATCACTTTCCATTAATTATCGGGTTAAAGAACGAGTGTTATTTAAAACACTGTCCACGATAAACCCAAAAATCAATATCAATTCAATTCCAATTAAATATTATTTAATTGGTACACTTCATTAAATCTAAATAAAAAGATTTAATCTTTTCTCAATTGGGTTCAAGAACAGTGTTAGTGAAGACACCATTCACGACAAACCCAAATCACATTTGATATTCAATACAAGGCTCTAAATAGAAAATATATCGGCTTATATTCAATATCTAATTCTACGATGAACAAATGTCGTATTGGAAATAACGATATAAATATATATCTTTCAAATTTCCATAACAACATTCGTATAATCACGAAATCCAACATCGAAATATTCCGAAGACAATTTCGATTCAAATCCATTCCAATGCAATCATTGGAAATTCTGGTTGTTTTCAAAACCATCTCAAATTCAATTTATTTATTTAAAAATAAATAGAATTATAATTCTAGTTCAAAACTAGTTCATTTCGATAAAAATCTATTTTTATCTTTTCAAATATGGTGTTTTTCATCCCAATCCTTTCTAAATCATTTCTTATGATTTTACACAAATTATTAATATTTTTAATAATTTTATGACGGCACGTACAGTCGATTTCCATCAACGGCCATCGAACTGCACTTACAGCGACCTTTTTCAAATTTGATTTGGACATAATTCCAAATCCAACCGTTAGATTTCTAATTTCTAATATTCGTTAGAAAGCTCTTTTCGATACGAACACAACGGTTCCGGTTTTAGGAGAATCCGACGGTCGGATCTCCCGTAATGTCCGTTTGAAATAAATGGTCGAAATTCACGAACTGCCGCGGCGCGGCGCGTTCTATTCAGGCCATTATATTATATATATAATATATATTTCGTCGATTTCTATTTAAAACGAATTATATAAATCGTTTGGCATTCGTTTCAAAAACAATTTCAACTTCTATTTCAATTCAAATCAAAATTGAATTCTTCTTTATAAATTCGTTTTAAAATTCATTCCTATTCAATTCAAATTTCAATTCAATTTGAATTCATTTCAATTCTCTTTCAATTCAATTTGAATTCGTTTTATATTCAATTCATTTCGAAATCGTTTTATATTCAATTCATTTCGAAATCGTTTTCAATTCAATTCATTTCGAAATCGTTTTCAATTCAATTCATTTCGAAATCGTTTTCAATTCAATTCATTTCGAAATCGTTTTCAATTCAATTCATTTCGAAATCATTTTCAATTCAATTCATTTCGAAATCGTTTAAAATCGATATAAATATCGTTCACGTCAAAATGGCGTCAATCTAATCAACACGGCTTCATAAATTTCTATTTTCAAATATTCTATTTCAAATATTTCTTTTTCAAAATAGTTGTTATTATCAAAATATTTCGTTCAACACATGACCAATCTCAATGGATGAGTACTGTCAACACATGAACCTTTATTTTATATTGATAAAGATGTAAATTTTATTACTAAAATATTTCGTTCAACACATGACCAATCTCAATGGATGAGTACTGTCAACACATGAACCTTTATTTTATATTATTCTTTATTTTCAAATTGGAATGAGGCCCAATCAATTACCATATAAAGTTAATTATATGGATTTTCATGCATTACACACATATAATAGCATTGAAAAATAATCAACCATCAACCAAAGTGCACTACACTGTATAAGCATCAAATATTGATATCTAACGCTTATAACAGCCTGTCAATCAATCGATCGACATATTTAATCAATCAGGATGAGTGAACTTCATATTTCATCCCAACACCCATGTGGGGTTTTCAAACAATCAAACACAGATTTTGTTTGTGCAGTTGGGCGATGTGTAAAATTTATCGACCCAATCAATGTCCTTCAAATATGTGTACATAAACAAACCGTCCGGTTTGTAAATGAATATTTATTTATTCACATTCACGTTAAAAATTATATTTTTAACGATAATACATTTTATTCCAACATATGAATTTCTATTCAGTTCATTCTTTAAATAAAATGATATTTTTATTTTTCTAACATATTTTAGAAAATTTCGGCGGCATAACGGCATGATACTAGAAACGGGACGAGGCCTAGCCTTACCCCCGGTCTAGTGAAGGCCCACGCCATTCACACATCAATCAATCCAATTTCATTTCATCAAACAACCAAATTCAAATCAAGTCATCAAATTAATTTATGCAACCAAACAAACAAGTCCATGGTCTGTGGACGATTGTGTCGGGTGCTACTAAGCACCGTCTGCATCCTAGTATATATATAACTAATAATGAAATTGAAAGGTGAGAAATTCTCACCGGTAGCTATCCAATCATCTTGACTCTTCTTTGATAGAAATTTCCATCGTTTACGCATCTTCATCAGCTTCATTGCCCGTAGCCACTACATATATAAAAATCGAATTTTTACTCCGCTATTCAATATATAAAAAATGAATTTTTACTTCGCTATTCAATATATAAAAATCAAATTTTTACTTCGCTATTCAATATATAAAAATCGAATTTTTACTTCGCTATTTAATATATAAAAATCGAATTTTTACTTCGCTATGCAATATATAAAAATCGAATTTTTATATCAAAGATATTCATATTCAAATCAATGAGGTTTATAATTTTCAATTCAAAGATATTTTTAAATCAAACAGATTTATATATTTTCAAAGAGGTGTTATTTTTCAACACACTACTTTTCATTATATCTAAAAACAAAACTTCAAACAATTTTCATTTCAAAACAATGATATATAAATATCCCAATTTTTTTTTGTTCTATGCTTTTTTTTTCTATATATATATATATATATATATATATATATATATATATTCCCCTTTGATTTCTATGTTATTTATTTTAAAACATATTTTCATCCTTTGTAATTTAAAGTAAAAATCATAGAATCTCATTTATAAAAATATAATCCTTTCTATATAAAAAAAATGAATCTCTACTTCATTAAAAATCAAATTTTTACTACTTCTACTTTATAAAAATCATAATTTTATATTTCACATACGATAAAAATCATATTTTTATAATGTTGTTTATATTTTTAAATTGTTATTCATATAATAAAAATCAAATTCTTATATCGATATTGCTTTTTGTATAAAAATTTACACTTTCTATTTATATAAAGATTACATTTTTATAAGATTATTATCTACCTTTTTTTATACTGAAACTAACTGCTATTTATATTTCTAAAATATTTTTTTTCTTATAAATAAAACAGATTTAAAGTAATGTTTTCATAACAAAAGGAATCACCTTCGATTAGCATAGGAAGGTCGCATCTTCTTCAGGAATGCGGTGAACCCCTTTCAAACCCTTTCCACCAGAATTCGCGCCATCGTAGGTCATTGGACGGCGATCAGAGCTAGCCACAAGAGGCGCCGCCACGAGAGCATCCACGGCCCAGAAGAGACCCCACTTCGGTGGTCCATTTCCTCCCTAAAACTAACTCCGACGCTGGCGGTTTTCCTCAACGTTTTCCGACGATTGGCGACCCAGAACACCATCACCACCGTTGAACCCCTCCAGCTCATTGAGGGCTTCGATTTTCCCTCATCAATCATTGCGAGATGTCGACTGTGGAGGGAGATCAGAGAAGCAAGACGAGGGAGCAAATCGCCCGTTCTTTTTACCTCTAACGGGGGAAATTTAATTATGGGCCTAGGGTTTGACTTGGCCCATATATATATTTATAATTTATTTTATTTTACTTTCAAAAATTCATGTCTATTAATATGAACTCAAAATCAAACCCACCGACTGTCGCCCCTAGCTAAAAACCTCCACTCCGAACACAATGAGATATGTTTCGTAGGCCCATAAGACTGTTTCAGTCAGTTTTTCCTTCAAATTAAAATATAAAACATTCAATATTTGATTTTAACGTACATTTCAATTTGCTGGGGCCACATACTGATTCTAAAAATTCCCGAAAAATAAATCTAGCTATGTTTTGACGATACGGTCCCAACAAAACTAGTTTCGTCGAATTCTGAGACCGTTTGCGAAATTCCCATTTCTAAGGGCCTGAATTCCATAGCGACTATTCAGAATTTTCAACTAGACATATCTTTTGATTCCCGCTATGAAATTTCGATTTTTCGGATTCGTTGGAAAGATATTCTCAATTAGATCCTATTGTTTTTGGTTTCACTAAAATCCGGATTGTTTTGCACCCGCTACATTCAATTGAAGTTTGAAATCGAATTATCGAACTACCGCGCCATTTTCAATTCTATTTATAATTATATATAAATATTTATATTCTAACGACGACGTATATAATATATACGTTCGAATTCTATTCAAAATAAATTTATCGTCAATTTTATTTAAAACAATCTATTTTAAATATTCAAAATTCGTTAAAATTGCCAAAATAAAAATTTTAAACTGGCCCAGATTTTCGGGTTGTTACAATCTCCCCCACTTAAAACTTTTCGTCCCCGAAAAGGAACAAAGTCGAAAGTGGTTTGATTAATCAACTCTACGTTCGATCTGGTTTTCATTCTCCCACCTTTTAGTTTCTGAGAATTTTCAAAAATTCCAAAAATTTGGCTAACACCCTAAATTTTCGAAAAATTTCGCCATAACCTCCCCTGCACCGGGAGCATCGGGGAATTTCAAATAGCTTCCCCGGTCCTTCTAATCTCAAAAAGAAAAAGAAAAAGCCAAGCGGCTAGCCAATAGGCTTATAAAATCATCATCACCCAAACAAAACAGTAAATTATGTAGTAAACATGTACCTATTTGTCGGGCAAACAAATTTTATTCTCTGCTCTAGCCTCCTTGCTATGACCTGTTCAATAAAAGTACATGTATATGCAAGCAAATGCGACCAATTTTCAATATAATTCAATATTTGATTCAATTAGGCATAATGGTTCAAAATTATCAAACAACTAAACAAGCAACACAAACATCAATCAATTAGTGAATTAGAGTTTCAAATTCATAATTTTGATACATATACAAAAATCATGTTTTTGATGCCAAATCACAACAATAGGCCCTATCTAATTTTTAGTTCTCACACCAGTCAATAGGAAATATATAGATATTACACGTTCGTCACTCGAATATAAATTCTGATGATGATATATCAATCATAAGAATCACCCCCGGGCGACTAGAGTGTAATTCTATATCTATCCGGTATATTAAAACTTCAAATACACGTTTGCAAGGCGTATATGCAAAATCTTTATATACTGGACTGTCCTAATCAATATAAAATAAATATGCAAATTCGAATAGTTGATTTAGATTTTCAAAACAGAATTGTTTTCATTTTAAAAATATACTCTTCACACTCGTCCTAGGATACTACTGATCCCATCTCTAACGAGTCATTCTAATTGGATATTACTAATCCAATATCTGGTGAATTCTTTCGTACGGTTCTAATGTGCCTTGTTCTCTAAGCTTTGTAAACCAAAGCTCTGATACCAACTGTAAAAACCCGTAACTTCCCCGTAAAGGAAAGCGCGGATAGTTCGAGAACAAGCCACAACAGAACGCATATAAAAGAACATTTCATTGTATATTACAGCAATGCATCAGATTACAAGAATATACAGAGTATGAATAAATATTACATAGAAATATCAGAGATTTAAATTACATTTAAATACAACGCAGCGGAAAATAATACAATACACAACTAGAATGAGATATACGGATACAAAGCTTTCCGGATATCGTTCCAGCTGTAAACCAGGATCCTGTGAATATAAATCTGCAAAACCAAAACTACTAGCTACCCATGTCAAAATAAGGGCACCCAGAGTTTAGGTTAAAACAATAAACTCCAGGTCAGTCATGTGACTGGTGTGAGAACTAAAACAGTAAATCTTTATTTTTAAAGTTAGGTAAATCAAGGGACCACGCCGTATAACACGGAACGGGTTTTCTCCCAAGAATACCAGTGCATAAAACAAACAGCGCAATGCTAAATAAAGAAAAATGAAGCTGTTATAAGACCCAGGTCCCATCACACAATGCAACGCAGCCGAGGATAGGGTTTTCCCTTATAACAGCCAAAGAATGCTTGATACGTTTAAAACAAATCATTTGATACTATTATAAGTGCATAGTGTATAAAACAACTTCAAATCATAAGTATCAATCATAGGCGACATGAGCGTCCCATGCCACTATGTCGCCATATATAGGTTTACAAATAAAACCGCAAATGTCACGTATTTGGAAATTGGGTTTCCATCTATGAACCGAGGCAAAAGATAGTCCTCAACCGATTCGTGACTCTCTAGCCCGAGCCACAGGTCAGAGCTCGAGTGACCTTGGAGCGACAGGGCCGGTCCACCGATGTGGATTAAACTTAAACCCTGAACATGCGTTCCCCCGCCCTATGGGGCGTAAATGAGCCAACCAAATGACTCCATCGGTTCGAGAACGACCGATCAATCCGAGGCGCCTCGCAACAGCAACAACCACATAAGTCAAACTCGTCAGGGCGTGTAAAACCACTGACGCCACTTCTAACTAGAAAGAAACGCATGCCCTCCCTGAGGTCCGTCTCCCGTTTTTGGTTCATACCGAGTGTGAAACTCGCGAAGTAAACGTTACACAAAGCTACGCCACAAAGGCCGTGCTTTGATCATCACCACAAGACTTTGCTTTTCAACAGAAGCCTCGATCAATTGCCACTTAGGCATGCCACACAGGCAATTCACTCCATGCGTTTGATATCCATCAGTATATAACCCCTGAGCTCGTACGTCTCAGAGAAGGGCGTTAAGCAAGAGAATAAATTCTCCGCTGCCAAACAGATATATATTTAATAGAGATCAATCACATGGACTAAAATCCAATGTCAGGCACACAGTCCATTTACAAGTCCGTTCTGGGTCTGAACGAAACCGGAGGCACCTAGTACCCCGCATATCCATCGATCTCCAAGTACGTCTGGACGATCACCAACTGTTTCCATCTTCTTGGGTGTACAGCCCAATCAAGATCATCAGTAATCACCCAAACAACGTGAAGACTTCCTGTCTTCGACCATCGTCTTCATCTTCGACTTATCGTCGTATCAGTTATTCAGAATGGGATAAACCCGGTCTTTCCGAATAACTCGCGTATATTTTGAATAAGTGTTACACAAACACAACATACGCCTCATTCCAATTCATCAGTCACTAACTGTAAATTAATCAAGAGAATAATTCCCCAAATATTAACCCCGAAGGCCGAAACCAACATCAGATCAATATTCAGAAAACCATTTTGCTTGGCTAACCGACAGTTAGTTTCTAAATTTCACATTCATAGGGAAAGGTTCCCATTAATTTTATCCAAGATAAATTCCTTGAATTTATTCTTTATTCTATTTTTGAATCTCAATTCAAACTAGTCGGGATTAGCGAACCTTACCGAAGTAATTATTTATTTTAATTTCCCCATCCCAACCTATTCATCCCATGAAGTAAAACTGGTAATACTTCATATCTAACACCACAGTGTTATCGGTAAATTCAATTACCATTTCACGTTCAAAGCTAATTAAAGATTTAACTATCGCCTGGAGCAAAACTGGTGATACTCCATTCTCGATCATTTCAATCTAATTAAAGATTCATTAAAACTCCACTTAGTTTTAATCGTTAACTGGGTTAAAGAATCAGTGTCATTTAAAACACGGTTCACGATAAACCCAAAATCACTTTCCATTAATTATCGGGTTAAAGAACGAGTGTTATTTAAAACACTGTCCACGATAAACCCAAAAATCAATATCAATTCAATTCCAATTAAATATTATTTAATTGGTACACTTCATTAAATCTAAATAAAAAGATTTAATCTTTTCTCAATTGGGTTCAAGAACAGTGTTAGTGAAGACACCATTCACGACAAACCCAAATCACATTTGATATTCAATACAAGGCTCTAAATAGAAAATATATCGGCTTATATTCAATATCAAATTCTACGATGAACAAATGTCGTATTGGAAATAACGATATAAATATATATCTTTCAAATTTCCATAACAACATCCGTATAATCACGAAATCCAACATCGAAATATTCCGAAGACAATTTCGATTCAAATCCATTCCAATGCAATCATTGGAAATTCTGGTTGTTTTCAAAACCATCTCAAATTCAATTTATTTATTTAAAAATAAATAGAATTATAATTCTAGTTCAAAACTAGTTCATTTCGATAAAAATCTATTTTTATCTTTTCAAATATGGAGTTTTTCATCCCAATCCTTTCTAAATCATTTCTTATGATTTTACACAAATTATTAATATTTTTAATAATTTTATCAGGGCCCGTACAGTCGATTTCCATCAACGGCCATCGAACTGCACTTACAGCGACCTTTTTCAAATTTGATTTGGACATAATTCCAAATCCAACTGTTAGATTTCTAATTTCTAATATTCGTTAGAAAGCTCTTTTCGATACGAACCCAACGGTTCCGGTTTTAGGAGAATCCGACGGTCGGATCTCCCGTAATGTCCGTTTGAAATAAATGGTCGAAATTCACGAACTGCCGCGGCGCGGCGCGTTTTATTCAGGCCATTATATTATATATATATAATATATATTTCGTCGATTTCTATTTAAAACGAATTATATAAATCGTTTGGCATTCGTTTCAAAAACAATTTCAACTTCTATTTCAATTCAAATCAAAATTGAATTCTTCTTTATAAATTCGTTTTAAAATTCATTCCTATTCAATTCAAATTTCAATTCAATTTGAATTCATTTCAATTCGCTTTCAATTCAATTTGAATTCGTTTTATATTCAATTCATTTCGAAATCGTTTTCAATTCAATTCATTTCGAAATCGTTTTCAATTCAATTCATTTCGAAATCGTTTTCAATTCAATTCATTTTGAAATCGTTTTCAATTCAATTCATTTCGAAATCGTTTTCAATTCAATTCATTTCGAAATCGTTTAAAATCGATATAAATATCGTTCACGTCAAAATGGCGTCAATCTAATCAACACGGCTTCATAAATTTCTATTTTCAAATATTCTATTTCAAATATTTCTTTTTCAAAATAGTTGTTATTATCAAAATATTTCATTCAACACATGACCAATCTCAATGGATGAGTACTGTCAACACATGAACCTTTATTTTATATTGATAAAGATGTAAATTTTATTACTAAAATATTTCGTTCAACACATGACCAATCTCAATGGATGAGTACTGTCAACACATGAACCTTTATTTTATATTATTCTTTATTTTTCAAATTGGAATGAGGCCCAATCAATTACCATATAAAGTTAATTATATGGATTTTCATGCATTACACACATATAATAGCATTGAAAAATAATCAACCATCAACCAAAGTGCACTACACTGTATAAGCATCAAATATAGATATCTAACGCTTATAACAGCCTGTCAATCAATCGATCGACATATTTAATCAATCAGGATGAGTGAACTTCATATTTCATCCCAACACCCGTGTGGGGTTTTCAAACAATCAAACACAGATTTTGTTTGTGCAGTTGGGCGATGTGTAAAATTTATCGACCCAATCAATGTCCTTCAAATAGGTGTACATAAACAAACCGTTCGGTTTGTAAATGAATATTTATTTATTCACATTCACGTTAAAAATTATATTTTTAACGATAATACATTTTATTCCAACATATGAATTTCTATTCAGTTCATTCTTTAAATAAAATGATATTTTTATTTTTCTAACATATTTTAGAAAATTTCGGCGGCATAACGGCATGATACTAGAAACGGGACGAGGCCTAGCCTTACCCCCGGTCTAGTGAAGGCCCACGCCATTCACACATCAATCAATCCAATTTCATTTCATCAAACAACCAAATTCAAATCAAGTCATCAAATTAATTTATGCAACCAAACAAACAAGTCCATGGTCTGTGGACGATTGTGTCGGGTGCTACTAAGCACCGTCTGCATCCTAGTATATATATAACTAAAAATGAAATTGAAAGGTGAGAAATTCTCACCGATAGCTATCCAATCATCTTGACTCTTCTTTGATAGAAATTTCCATCGTTTACGCATCTTCGTCAGCTTCATTGCCCGTAGCCACTACATATATAAAAATCGAATATTTACTCCGCTATTCAATATATAAAAAATGAATTTTTACTTCGCTATTCAATATATAAAAATCGAATTTTTACTTCGCTATTCAATATATAAAAATCGAATTTTTACTTCGCTATTCAATATATAAAAATCGAATTTTTACTTCGCTATTCAATATATAAAAATCGAATTTTTATATCAAAGATATTCATATTCAAATCAATGAGGTTTATAATTTTCAATTCAAAGATATTTTTAAATCAAACAGATTTATATATTTTCAAAGAGGTGTTATTTTTCAACACATTACTTTTCATTATATCTAAAAACAAAACTTCAAACAATTTTCATTTCAAAACAATGATATATAAATATCCCAATTTTTTTTTGTTCTATGCTTTTTTTTCTATATATATATATATATATATATATATATATATATATATATATTCCCCTTTGATTTCTATGTTATTTATTTTAAAACATATTTTCATCCTTTGTAATTTAAAGTAAAAATCATAGAATCTCATTTATAAAAATATAATCCTTTCAATATAAAAAAAATGAATCTCTACTTCATTAAAAATCAAATTTTTACTACTTCTACTTTATAAAAATCATAATTTTATATTTCACATACGAAAAAAATCATATTTTTATAATGTTGTTTATATTTTTAAATTGTTATTCATATAATAAAAATCAAATTCTTATATCGATATTGCTTTTTGTATAAAAATTTACATTTTCTATTTATATAAAGATTACATTTTTATAAGATTATTATCTACCTTTTTTTATACTGAAACTAACTGCTATTTATATTTCTAAAATATTTTTTTTCTTATAAATAAAACAGATTTAAAGTAATGTTTTCATAACAAAAGGAATCACCTTCGATTAGCATAGGAAGGTCGCATCTTCTTCAGGAATGCGGTGAACCCCTTTCAAACCCTTTCCACCAGAATTCGCGCCGTCGTAGGTCATTGGACGGCGATCAGAGCTAGCCACAAGAGGCGCCGCCACGAGAGCATCCACGGCCCAGAAGAGACCCCACTTCGGTGGTCCTTTTCCTCCCTAAAACTAACTCCGACGCTGGCGGTTTTCCTCAACGTTTGCCGACGATTGGCGACCCAGAACACCATCACCACCGTTGAACCCCTCCAGCTCATTGAGGGCTTCGATTTTCCCTCATCAATCATTGCGAGATGTCGACTGTGGAGGGAGATCAGAGAAACAAGACGAGGGAGCAAATCGCCCGTTCTTTTTACCTCTGACGGCGGAAATTTAATTATCGGCCTAGGGTTTGACTTGGCCCATATATATATTTATAATTTATTTTATTTTACTTTCAAAAATTCATGTCTATTAATATGAACTCAAAATCAAACCCACCGACTGTCGCCCCTAGCTAAAAACCTCCACTCCGAACACAATGAGATATGTTTCGTAGGCCCATTAGACTGTTTCAGTCAGTTTTTCCTTCAAATTAAAATATAAAACATTCAATATTTGATTTTAACGTACATTTCAATTTGCTGGGGCCACATACTGATTCTAAAAATTCCCGAAAAATAAATCTAGCTATGTTTTGACGATACGGTCCCAACAAAACTAGTTTCGTCGAATTCTGAGACCGTTTGCGAAATTCCCATTTCTAAGGGCCTGAATTCCATAGCGACTATTCAGAATTTTCAACTAGACATATCTTTTGATTCCCGCTATGAAATTTCGATTTTTCGGATTCGTTGGAAAGATATTCTCAATTAGATCCTATTGTTTTTGGTTTCACTAAAATCCGGATTGTTTTGCACCCGCTACATTCAATTGAAGTTTGAAATCGAATTATCGAACTACCGCGCCATTTTCAATTCTATTTATAATTATATATAAATATTTATATTCTAACGACGACGTATATAATATATACGTTCGAATTCTATTCAAAATAAATTTATCGTCAATTTTATTTAAAACAATCTATTTTAAATATTCAAAATTCGTTAAAATTGCCAAAATAAAAATTTTAAACTGGCCCAGATTTTCGGGTTGTTACAATCTCCCCCACTAAAAACTTTTCGTCCCCGAAAAGGAACAAAGTCGAAAGTGGTTTGATTAATCAACTCTACGTTCGATCTGGTTTTCATTCTCCCACCTTTTAGTTTCTGAGAATTTTCAAAAATTCCAAAAATTTGGCTAACACCCTAAATTTTCGAAAAATTTCGCCATAACCTCCCCTGCACCGGGAGCATCGGGGAATTTCAAATAGCTTCCCCGGTCCTTCTAATCTCAAAAAGAAAAAGAAAAAGTCAAGCGGCTAGCCAATAGGCTCATAAAATCATCATCACCCAAACAAAACAGTAAATTATGTAGTAAACATGTACCTATTTGTCGGGCAAACAAATTTTATTCTCTGCTCTAGCCTCCTTGCTATGACCTGTTCAATAAAAGTACATGTATATGCAAGCAAATGCGACCAATTTTCAATATAATTCAATATTTGATTCAATTAGGCATAATGGTTCAAAATTATCAAACAACTAAACAAGCAACACAAACATCAATCAATTAGTGAATTAGAGTTTAAAATTCATAATTTTGATACATATACAAAAATCATGTTTTTGATGCCAAATCACAACAATAGGCCCTATCTAATTTTTGGTTCTCACACCAGTCAATAGGAAATATATAGATATTACACGTTCGTCACTCGAATATAAATTCTGATGATGATATATCAATCATAAGAATCACCCCCGGGCGACTAGAGTGTAATTCTATATCTATCCGGTATATTAAAACTTCAAATACACGTTTGCAAGGCGTATATGCAAAATCTTTATATACTGGACTGTCCTAATCAATATAAAATAAATATGCAAATTCGAATAGTTGATTTAGATTTTCAAAACAGAATTGTTTTCATTTTAAAAATATACTCTTCACACTCGTCCTAGGATACTACTGATCCCATCTCTAACGAGTCATTCTAATTGGATATTACTAATCCAATATCTGATGAATTCTTTCGTACGGTTCTAATGTGCCTTGTTCTCTAAGCTTTGTAAACCAAAGCTCTGATACCAACTGTAAAAACCCGTAACTTCCCCGTAAAGGAAAGCGCGGATAGTTCGAGAACAAGCCACAACAGAACGCATATAAAAGAACATTTCATTGTATATTACAACAATGCATCAGATTACAAGAATATACAGAGTATGAATAAATATTACACAGAAATATCAGAGATTTAAATTACATTTAAATACAACGCAGCGGAAAATAATACAATACACAACTAGAATGAGATATACGGATACAAAGCTTTCCGGATATCGTTCCAGCTGTAAACCAGGATCCTGTGAATATAAATCTGCAAAACCAAAACTACTAGCTGCCCGTGTCAAAATAAGGGCACCTTGAGTTTAGGTTAAAACAATAAACTCAAGGTCAGTCATGTGACTGGTGTGAGAACTAAAACAGTAAATCTTTATTTTTAAAGTTAGGTAAATCAGGGGACCACGCCGTATAACACGGAACGGGTTTTCTCCCAAGAATACCAGTGCATAAAACAAACAGCGCAATGCTAAATAAAGAAAAATGAAGCTGTTATAAGACCCAGGTCCCATCACACAATGCAACGCAGCCGAGGATAGGGTTTTCCCTTATAACAGCCAAAGAATGCTTGATATGTTTAAAACAAATCATTTGATACTATTATAAGTGCATAGTGTATAAAACAACTTCAAATCATAAGTATCAATCATAGGCGACATGAGCGTCCCATGCCACTATGTCGCCATATATAGGTTTACAAATAAAACCGCAAATGTCACGTATTTGGAAATTGGGTTTCCATCTATGAACCGAGGCAAAAGATAGTCCTCAACCGATTCGTGACTCTCTAGCCCGAGCCACAGGTCAGAGCTCGAGTGACCTTGGAGCGACAGGGCCGGTCCACCGATGTGGATTAAACTTAAACCCTGAACATGCGTTCCCCCGCCCTATGGGGCGTAAATGAGCTAACCAAATGACTCCATCGGTTCGAGAACGACCGATCAATCCGAGGCGCCTCGCAACAGCAACAACCACATAAGTCAAACTCGTCAGGGCGTGTAAAACCACTGACGCCACTTCTAACTAGAAAGAAACGCATGCCCTCCCTGAGGTCCGTCTCCCGTTTTTGGTTCATACCGGGTGTGAAACTCGCGAAGTAAACGTTACACAAAGCTACGCCACAAAGGCCGTGCTTTGATCATCACCACAAGACTTTGCTTTTCAACAGAAGCCTCGATCAATTTCCACTTAGGCATGCCACACAGGCAATTCACTCCATGCGTTTGATATCCATCAATATATAACCCCTGAGCTCGTACGTCTCAGAGAAGGGCGTTAAGCAAGAGAATAAATTCTCCGCCGCCAAACAGATATATATTTAATAGAGATCAATCACACGGACTAAAATCCAATGTCAGGCACACAGTCCATTTACAAGTCCGTTCTGGGTCTGAACGAAACCGGAGGCACCTAGTACCCCGCATATCCATCGATCTCCAAGTACGTCTGGACGATCACCAACTGTTTCCATCTTCTTGGGTGTACAGCCCAATCAAGATCATCAGTAATCACCCAAACGACGTGAAGACTTCCTGTCTTCGACCATCGTCTTCATCTTCGACTTATCGTCGTATCAGTTATTCAGAATGGGATAAACCCGGTCTTTCCGAATAACTCGCGTATATTTTGAATAAGTGTTACACAAACACAACATATGCCTCATTCCAATTCATCAGTCACTAACTGTAAATTAATCAAGAGAATAATTCCCCAAATATTAACCCCGAAGGCCGAAACCAACATCAGATCAATATTCAGAAAACCATTCTGCTTGGCTAACCAACAGTTAGTTTCTAAATTTCACATTCATAGGGAAAGGTTCCCATTAATTTTATCCAAGATAAATTCCTTGAATTTATTCTTTATTCTATTTTTGAATCTCAATTCAAACTAGTCGGGATTAGCGAACCTTACCGAAGTAATTATTTATTTTAATTTCCCCATCCCAACCTATTCATCCCATGAAGTAAAACTGGTAATACTTCATATCTAACACCACAGTGTTATCGGTAAATTCAATTACCATTTCACGTTCAAAGCTAATTAAAGATTTAACTATCGCCTGGAGCAAAACTGGTGATACTCCATTCTCGATCATTTCAATCTAATTAAAGATTCATTAAAACTCCACTTAGTTTTAATCGTTAACTGGGTTAAAGAATCAGTGTCATTTAAAACACGGTTCACGATAAACCCAAAATCACTTTCCATTAATTATCGGGTTAAAGAACGAGTGTTATTTAAAACACTGTCCACGATAAACCCAAAAATCAATATCAATTCAATTCCAATTAAATATTATTTAATTGGTACACTTCATTAAATCTAAATAAAAAGATTTAATCTTTTCTCAACTGGGTTCAAGAACAGTGTTAGTGAAGACACCATTCACGACAAACCCAAATCACATTTGATATTCAATACAAGGCTCTAAATAGAAAATATATCGGCTTATATTCAATATCAAATTCTACGATGAACAAATGTCGTATTGGAAATAACGATATAAATATATATCTTTCAAATTTCCATAACAACATCCGTATAATCACGAAATCCAACATCGAAATATTCCGAAGACAATTTCGATTCAAATCCATTCCAATGCAATCATTGGAAATTCTGGTTGTTTTCAAAACCATCTCAAATTCAATTTATTTATTTAAAATTAAATAGAATTATAATTCTAGTTCAAAACTAGTTCATTTCGATAAAAATCTATTTTTATCTTTTCAAATATGGAGTTTTTCATCCCAATCCTTTCTAAATCATTTCTTATGATTTTACACAAATTACTAATATTTTTAATAATTTTATCAAGGCCCGTACAGTCGATTTCCATCAACGGCCATCGAACTGCACTTACAACGACCTTTTTCAAATTTGATTTGGACATAATTCCAAATCCAAGATTTCTAATTTCTAATATTCGTTAGAAAGCTCTTTTCGATACGAACCCAACGGTTCCGGTTTTAGGAGAATCCGACGGTCGGATCTCCCGTAATGTCTGTTTGAAATAAATGGTTGAAATTCACGAACTACCGCGGCGCGGCGCGTTCTATTCAGGCCATTATATTATATATATATATATAATATATATTTCGTCGATTTCTATTTAAAACGAATTATATAAATCGTTTGGCATTCGTTTCAAAAACAATTTCAACTTCTATTTCAATTCAAATCAAAATTGAATTCTTCTTTATAAATTCGTTTTAAAATTCATTTCTATTCAATTCAAATTTCAATTCAATTTGAATTCATTTCAATTCGCTTTCAATTCAATTTGAATTCGTTTTATATTCAATTCATTTCGAAATCGTTTTATATTCAATTCATTTCGAAATCGTTTTCAATTCAATTCATTTCGAAATCGTTTTCAATTCAATTCATTTCGAAATCGTTTTCAATTCAATTCATTTCGAAATCGTTTTCAATTCAATTCATTTCGAAATCGTTTAAAATCGATATAAATATCGTTCACGTCAAAATGGCGTCAATCTAATCAACACGGCTTCATAAATTTCTATTTTCAAATATTCTATTTCAAATATTTCTTTTTCAAAATAGTTGTTATTATCAAAATATTTCATTCAACACATGACCAATCTCAATGGATGAGTACTGTCAACACATGAACCTTTATTTTATATTGATAAAGATGTAAATTTTATTACTAAAATATTTCGTTCAACACATGACCAATCTCAATGGATGAGTACTGTCAACACATGAACCTTTATTTTATATTATTCTTTATTTTTCAAATTGGAATGAGGCCCAATCAATTACCATATAAAGTTAATTATATGGATTTTCATGCATTACACACATATAATAGCATTGAAAAATAATCAACCATCAACCAAAGTGCACTACACTGTATAAGCATTAAATATAGATATCTAACGCTTATAACAGCCTGTCAATCAATCGATCGACATATTTAATCAATCAGGATGAGTGAACTTCATATTTCATCCCAACACCCGTGTGGGGTTTTCAAACAATCAAACACAGATTTTGTTTGTGCAGTTGGGCAATGTGTAAAATTTATCGACCCAATCAATGTCCTTCAAATAGGTGTACATAAACAAACCGTCCGGTTTGTAAATGAATATTTATTTATTCACATTCACGTTAAAAATTATATTTTTAACGATAATACATTTTATTCCAACATATGAATTTCTATTCAGTTCATTCTTTAAATAAAATGATATTTTTATTTTTCTAACATATTTTAGAAAATTTCGGCGGCATAACGGCATGATACTAGAAACGGGACGAGGCCTAGCCTTACCCCCGGTCTAGTGAAGGCCCACGCCATTCACACATCAATCAATCCAATTTCATTTCATCAAACAACCAAATTCAAATCAAGTCATCAAATTAATTTATGCAACCAAACAAACAAGTCCATGGTCTGTGGACGATTGTGTCGGGTGCTACTAAGCACCGTCTGCATCCTAGTATATATATAACTAAAAATGAAATTGAAAGGTGAGAAATTCTCACCGATAGCTATCCAATCATCTTGACTCTTCTTTGATAGAAATTTCCATCGTTTACGCATCTTCGTCAGCTTCATTGCCCGTAGCCACTACATATATAAAAATCGAATTTTTACTCCGCTATTCAATATATAAAAAATGAATTTTTACTTCGCTATTCAATATATAAAAATCGAATTTTTACTTCGCTATTCAATATATAAAAATCGAATTTTTACTTCACTATTCAATATATAAAAATAGAATTTTTACTTCGCTATTCAATATATAAAAATCGAATTTTTATATCAAAGATATTCATATTCAAATCAATGAGGTTTATAATTTTCAATTCAAAGATATTTTTAAATCAAACAGATTTATATATTTTCAAAGAGGTGTTATTTTTCAACACACTACTTTTCATTATATCTAAAAACAAAACTTCAAACAATTTTCATTTCAAAACAATGATATATAAATATCCCAATTTTTTTTGTTCTATGCTTTTTTGTTCTATATATATATATATATATATATATATATTCCCCTTTGATTTCTATGTTATTTATTTTAAAACATATTTTCATCCATTGTAATTTAAAGTAAAAATCATAGAATCTCATTTATAAAAATATAATCCTTTCTATATAAAAAAAAATGAATCTCTACTTCATTAAAAATCAAATTTTTACTACTTCTACTTTATAAAAATCATAATTTTATATTTCACATACGATAAAAATCATATTATTATAATGTTGTTTATATTTTTAAATTGTTATTCATATAATAAAAATCAAATTCTTATATCGATATTGCTTTTTGTATAAAAATTTACATTTTCTATTTATATAAAGATTACATTTTTATAAGATTATTATCTACCTTTTTTTATACTGAAACTAAATGCTATTTATATTTCTAAAATATTTTTTTTCTTATAAATAAAACAGATTTAAAGTAATGTTTTCATAACAAAAGGAATCACCTTCGATTAGCATAGGAAGGTCGCATCTTCTTCAGGAATGCGGTGAACCCCTTTCAAACCCTTTCCACCAGAATTCGCGCCGTCGTAGGTCATTGGACGGCGATCAGAGCTAGCCACAAGAGGCGCCGCCACGAGAGCATCCACGGCCCAGAAGAGACCCCACTTCGGTGGTCCTTTTCCTCCCTAAAACTAACTCCGACGCTGGCGGTTTTCCTCAACGTTTTCCGACGATTGGCGACCCAGAACACCATCACCACCGTTGAACCCCTCCAGCTCATTGAGGGCTTCGATTTTCCCTCATCAATCATTGCGAGATGTCGACTGTGGAGGGAGATCAGAAAAGCAAGACGAGGGAGAAAATCGCCCGTTCTTTTTACCTCTAACGGCGGAAATTTAATTATGGGCCTAGGGTTTGACTTGGCCCATATATATATTTATAATTTATTTTATTTTACTTTCAAAAATTCATGTCTATTAATATGAACTCAAAATCAAACCCATCGACTGTCGCCCCTAGCTAAAAACCCCCACTCCGAACATAATGAGAAATGTTTCGTAGGCCCATTAGACTGTTTCAGTCAGTTTTTCCTTCAAATTAAAATATAAAACATTCAATATTTGATTTTAATGTACATTTCAATTTGCTGGGGCCACATACTGATTCTAAAAATTCCCGAAAAATAAATCTAGCTATGTTTTGACGATACGGTCCCAACAAAACTAGTTTCGTCGAATTCTGAGACCGTTTGCGAAATTCCCATTTCTAAGGGCCTGAATTCCATAACGACTATTCAGAATTTTCAACTAGACATATCTTTTGATTCCCGCTATCAAATTTCGATTTTTCGGATTCGTTGGAAAGATATTCTCAATTAGATCCTATTGTTTTTGGTTTCACTAAAATCCGGATTGTTTTGCACCCGGTACATTCAATTGAAGTTTGAAATCGAATTATCGAACTACCGCGCCATTTTCAATTCTATTTATAATTATATATAAATATTTATATTCTAACGACGACGTATATAATATATACGTTCGAATTCTATTCAAAATAAATTTATCGTCAATTTTATTTAAAACAATCTATTTTAAATATTCAAAATTCGTTAAAATTGCCAATATAAAAAATTTAAACTGGCCTAGATTTTCGGGTTGTTACAGCTCAACAAATAAAAACCGAAATACACGTATTGGAAATTGGATTCCATCATGAGTCGAGGCAAGGGGCAAGATCTTCTCCGCGCTCGAGACACTCTAGCAAATGCCTCAGGGCTACACACTCTGGGCAACCCTGGATTCGGCTGGGCCGGTCCTCACTTACGTTAGAGGATTAGTTATGCCTGAACACACGTTTCCCAGTCCTTACAGACCTATAATCGAGGCGCCTCATTCCAACAACCACAAAGGTGAAAAGTATATAAATGTCAGGGCTGGTAAGTCACTGACACCACCAAAGCTAGAAAGAAACGTCGTGCTCTCCCAACGGTCCGTATCCCGTTTTTAACTCATACCGAGGTGTGAGGCTCGCGAATTCACGTTATACACAAAGCTACGCCACAAAGGCCGTGCTTTGATCATCAACCACAAGACTCTGCTTTTCAACAAAAGCCTTGATCATTGCATCTTAGCGTGCCACATAGGCAATTCATGCCATGCGACTGATGTCCATCGATATACAACCTCTGAGCTCGTACGTCTCAGAGAAGGGCGTTAAGCAAAAGAATAAATTCTCCGCCGCCAAACAGATGTATATTTAATAGAAATCAATCAACACAGAATAAAATCCAGTGTCAGACACACAATCCATTTACAAGTTCGTTCTGGGTCTGAACGAAACCGGAGGCACTTTCCTCGCATATCCATCGATCTCCAGGTACGTCTGGACGACCACCAACTATTTCCATCCTCTTGGGTGTACAGCCTAATCAGGATCATCGGTAATTATCCAAACGATGTGAAGACTTCCGGTCTTCAACCACCATCTTCATCTTTGACTTATCGTCGAATCGGTTATTCAGAATGGGTATAAACCCGGACTTTCCGAACAACCCGCGTATATTAAAAACAAATGTTACACAAACATAACATACGCCTCATTCCAATTCATTAGTCACTAACCGCAAATTAGCAAGAGAACAATTTCCCAAACATTAACCCCGAAGGCCGAAACCAACATCAGATCAATACCCAGGAAACCATTCTTCTTAGCCAACCTACAGCTAGTTTCTAAATTCCACATTCTTAAGGAAAGGTTCCCATTAATTTTATCCAAGATAAATTCTTTAAAATTTATCCTGTAATCTTCCTTTGGATGTCGTTTCAAACCAAATTATGGTTTTTCTAAACTAGTCGAGATTAGCGAACCACACCGAAGTAATCATTTATTTTATTTCCCAATCCCAACCTATTCATCCCCTGAAGCAAAACTGGTGATACTCCATATCTAACACCATGGTGTTATCGGTAAAATTAATTACCATTTCACGTTCAAATCTAATTAAAGATTTAACTATCGCTTTGGAGCAAAACTGGCGATTCTCCATTCTCGCTCATTTCTAAATTTGGTAATTTAGATTACAAATTCACATTTCAATCTAATTGCAGATTCGTTAAAACTCATTTTATTGGGTTAAAGAACTAGGTGTTATTTAAAACACAGTTCACGATAAACCCACAAATCAATTCTAGTTCAATTCAAATCAAATATATTTGGAATTCCGATTATTTAAAACCCCTTTTTAAATCTAATTTATTTATTTAAAAATAAATCGGGTTTTAAATTTAGTTCAAACTAGTTCATTTTGATAAAAATCTATTTTTATCTTTTCAAATACGGAGTTTTTCATCCCAATTTTTCCCAAATCATTTCTTATGATTTTACACAAATTATCGATATTTTTAATAATTTTATCAAGGCCCGTACAGTCGATTTCCAACAACGGCCATCGAACTGCACTTACAGCGACCTTTTCCAAATTTGATTTGGACGTATCTCCAAATCCAACCGTTAGATTTCAAATTTCTAATAATTGTTAGAAAGCTCTTTTCGATACGAACCCAACGGTTCCGGTTTTAGGAGAATCCGACGGTCGGATCTCCCGTAATGTCCGTTTGAAATAAATGGTCGAAATTCACGAACTGCCGCGGCGCGGCGCGTTCTATTCAGGCCGTTATATTATATATATAATATATATTTCATCGATTTCTATTCAAAACAAATTTTGTAAGTAGTTTTGAATTCGTTTCAAAAACAATTTCGACTTCCATTTCAATTCAAATCAAAATTGAATTCTTCTTTATAAATTCGTTTTAAAATTCATTTCTATTCAATTCAAATTTCAATTCAATTTGAATTCATTTCAATTCGCTTTCAATTCAATTTGAATTCATTTTCAATTCAATTCCAAAGTCGTTTTCTATTCGATTCAATTCAAATTGGTTTTCTATTCGATTCATTTCAAATTGGTTTTCTATTCGAATCAAATTCGTTATATATTCAATTGAAATCAAATTCGTTTTCTATTCAAATCAAATTCGTTATATATTCAATTGAAATCAAATCCGTTTTCTATTCAAATCAAATTCGTTATATATTCAATTGAAATCAAATTCGTTATATATTCAAATCAAATTCGTTTTCTATTCAAATCAAATTCGTTATATATTCAATTGAAATCAAATTCGTTATATATTCAATTCATTTCGAAATCGTTTTCTATTCAATTCATTTTGAAGTCGTTATCTATTCAATTCATTTCGAAATCATTTTCTATTCAATTCATTTCGAAATCGTTTTCTATTCAATTCATTTCGAAATCGTTTTCTATTCAAATCAAATTCGTTATATATTCAATTGAAATCAAATCCGTTTTCTATTCAAATCAAATTCGTTATATATTCAATTGAAATCAAATTCGTTATATATTCAAATCAAATTCGTTTTCTATTTAAATCAAATTCGTTATATATTCAATTGAAATCAAATTCGTTATATATTCAATTGAAATCAAATTCGTTATATATTCAATTGAAATCAAATTCGTTTTCTATTCAAATCAAATTCGTTATATATTCAATTGAAATCAAATTCGTTATATATTCAATTGAAATCAAATTCGTTATATATTCAATTCATTTCGAAATCGTTTTCTATTCAATTCATTTTGAAACCGTTATATATTCAATTCATTTCGAAATCGTTATATATTCAATTCATTTCGAAATCGTTATATATTCAATTCATTTCGAAATCGTTTTCTATTCAATTCATTTCGAAATCGTTATATATTCAATTCATTTCGAAATCGTTTTCTATTCAATTCATTTCGAAACCGTTTTCTATTCAATTCATTTCGAAATCGTTATATATTCAATTCATTTCGAAATCGTTATATATTCAATTCATTTCGAAATGAATAAAATCGATATAAATATCATTCACGTCAAAATGGCGTCAATCTAATCAACACGGCTTCACATATTTCTATTTTCAAATATCCTATTTCAAATATTTCTTATTATCAAAATATTTCGTTCAACACATGACTAATCTCAACGGATGAGTACTGTCAACACATGAACTTTTATTTTATATTGATAAAGATGTAAATTTTATTATTAAAATATTTCGTTCAACACATGACTAATCTCAACTGATGAGTACAGTCAACACATGAACTTTTATTTTATATTGATAAAGATGTAAATTTTATTATTAAAATATTTCGTTCAACACATGACTAATCTCAACGGATGAGTACAGTCAACACATGAACTTTTATTTTATATTGATAAAGATGTAAATTTTATTATTAAAATATTCGTTCAACACATGACTAATCTCAACGGATGAGTACAGTCAACACATGAACATTTATATTTTATTGATAAAGATGTAAATTTTATTATTAAAACATTCGTTCAACACATGACTAATCTCAACGGATGAGTACAGTCAACACATGAACATTTATATTATATTGATAAAGATGTAAATTTTATTATTAAAATATTTGTTCAACACATGACTAATCTCAACGGATGAGTACAGTCAACACATGAACATTTATATTATATTGATAAAGATGTAAATTTTATTATTAAAATATTCGTTCAACACATGACTAATCTCAACGGATGAGTACAGTCAACACATGAACATTTATATTTTAATATTCATTATTTTCTAAATTGGAATGAGGCGCAATCAATCACCATATAATGTTAATTATATGGATTTTCATACATCACACGTATATAATAGCATTGAAAAATAATCAACCATCAACCAAAGTGCAATACACTGTATAAGCATCAAATATAGATATCTAACGCTTATAACAGCCTGTCAATCAATCAATCGACATATGTAATCAATCAGGATGAGTGAACTTCAAATTTCATCCCAACACCCGTGTGGGGTTTCAAACAATCAAACGCATATTTTATTTGTGCAGTTGGGCGATGTGTAAAATTTATCGTCCCAATCAATGTCCTTCAAATAGGTGTATATAAACAAACCGTCCGGTTTGTAAATGGATATTTTATTTTATTCACATTCACGTTAAAAATTAAATTTTTAACGATAAAATGTTTTATTCCAACATATGAATTTCTATTCAGTTCATTCTTTAAATAAAATGATATTTTTATTTTTCTAACTTATTTTAGAAAATTTCGACGACATAACGGCACGATACTAGAAACGGGACAAGGCCTAGCCTTATCCCCGGTCTAGTGAAGGCCCACGCCATTCACACATCAATCATATCAATTTCTTTTCACCAAACAATTCAATTTCAATCAAATAATCTAACTAACTTTTGCAATCAAACAAACAAGTCCATGGTCTGTGGACGATTGTGTCGGGTGCTACTAAGCACCGTCTGCATCCTAGTATATATATATATAAATAGAAATGAAATTGAAAGGTGAGAAATTCTCACCGATTGCTAATCCAATTGCACGACTCTTCTTCGATAGAAATCTTCATCGTTATCGCATCTTTGTCATCTTCGTTGCCCGTAGCCACTTCATATATAAAAATCATATTTTTATATGCTGATGTCTTTAAAATAAAAATCACATTTTTATATGCTCACTTTCAATTTAAAAATCATATTTTTATAGTCGCTATATAGTAAAGACTATATTTTTAATACTTTAAAAACATAAAGATCATATTTTTATTACTTCTATATAGTGAAGATTATATTTTTAATACTTTAAAAATATAAAGATCATATTTTTATTACTTTAAAAAAATATAAAAATCATATTTTTAACCTTTTTATAAATTAAAAATTATATATTCTATTTTTCTTCCTTTCCGAAATATAGAAATCACATTCTTTTTCTTCATGGGTTAAATATTATAAAAAATCCTAACTTTTTTTCAAAAACCCAATCTTTTCCATTTACAAAAATTCATTCTTTCATGATAAAATCCTATTTGTAAACCCTTAAAAATCTGAACTTTATTATTTATAAACAAAATAAATCAGATTTTATATATATATATATATAAAAAAAAATATAATAAAAAGAAGGACTTACACGTTGATCAGGATAATGGCGACGTCATGGCGATCGCTTTTCGAAAATTCAAAACACGCTTTTTCTTCTCTCAAATCGTCTCTCTCCTCTCAAATCTCTTCTTTACACGTTGATCAGGATGATAACGTTAAAAACGTTTCTGCTAATCCATCTTTTAAGGATATTCTGCTCAGGCCAGCTGTAAAGCGAAATCCAGATCCGATTTTTCTAAATAATAAAAGACCTTTGTCAAAACCGTCTCCTCGCATCCTTCGCAGCTATAATGAAAATCTCAATAATATCAAATCAAAAAATGGCTGCTTCAGATGTGGATCGACAGATCACTGGGCGAGATCATGTCGTAATTCAGTTATTTGTTTTAAATGCCATAAGACAGGGCACAAAGGTTTCAATTGCAAATCTTTTCGTTCTCCACCCCCAAAAATGGCTGAAAGATCCAGAAAACAAATTTCCGCTAATCGCTACCAAAATTCTTTTGATTGGGCTCGATCGATGGTAATCATCTCTATTGTGAGTGGATCTTTCTCGATACGGCAGATTGAGGAGATTTTGAAAGCCAGATATGGCCGTCGTGCCCCATCCTGGAACTGGAACGTCAAGCGAATGGGTGATGTCTTTGTTGTTCGGTTCCCACAGCATCTACTGACAGTAAACTTCCAATACAACTTCAATTTTACCATGGGGAGAATTAACCTGAGGAGGTGGAGTCCGCGTTTCGGCAGTGTCTCGAGGGAGAAGGAAACCTTTTGGATCCTATTGAAAAATGCTCCGCTAGTATGTCGTAAACTTGACGTCCTCCAAACAGCTCTGGAAGATTATGGAGACGTGGAGAGAGTCCAGTACGGTGCAATTCATGATGTGGATTATACTTGTTTGCGTGCCAAATTTACGAAGGAGGTGGGCACCCCATTGCCGAATTCAGTGGCAATTCCAATCGAAGGTTTTTCCCATGTTGTGCAGATTGAAAGATGCGAGGAAGATTCGCCACCGAAAATCAATGTTCCTCTTTTCAAGCAGAGGGTGTTTGCAACTGATGGAGAGGGGAAGCTTAAAGTTTTGAGTAGCAAGGATGTGGGTGCCAAAATGCATGTGGAGGAAGTGATTGCTTCGGTGGCAGATTCGGCTATTAAAGGAGAAGGGGATGTTTTCGCAAGAAGGAATAATGATAATTATGTGGTTCGATTTGATGATGGGGTGGCAGTAGAGGTTGACGAGGTTGGCAACATTGTGGGAGTGGGTGCTAACTCCAGAGAGATCATCGCCGTGAACGAAAATGAGGGAGTAGGATTGCAGGATCTTGGGGAGGGAGGCAACATGCAAGGCGCCAGAGAGGCGGTGGATGAACAAGTCATGGACAACGAATCACAAGACTTAAATTTGGCTGGGGATTTGGCGCTGGCTCCAACCAGCTCAGGGGAATGCTCGGCTACAAGTGGTAAAGGCAAGCGTGCATCGGATCATGGTGTGGTCATGCTACGTCGCAGCGCACGTGGGATGGGTCATCCTTTGGCAGGTAGCATTTTTTTTCCTGCTATACTTAATACTTTGTCTAGTGATCAACTTCACGATATTGCAAGTAAATCTTGTTTTGTGTTAAATGATGATGTGATAAGTGATATTAAGAATAAAGAAAATGAGAGGGTTAATGGTTCAACATGATTATTGTCACTTGGAATGTTAGAGGCCTAGGAACTTTTGATAAGTGCCTTAGGGTTAAAAATTACCTCAAGTCTGTAAAACCTGACATCATTATGCTTCAAGAGACTAAGCTTGAGAATCCTGAACCATTTATTTTCAAATGTCTGGGGTGGGTGTCATTGATGATTGGGCCTTTATACCTGCTGTGGGAACCTCGGGTGGCATTTTTACTGGCTGGAATAGTAATTCTTGGTTGCTTAAGCAAGAAATCAAACAAACTTACTGTCTGCATTTAGCCCTGGAATGTAAATCTACAAATGTACTTTACTTCTTTTCTAATGTTTATGGACCCAATACAAGACGAGAACGAATGACTTTATGGGCCGAGGGTTTGGACTTTTATAAACTCATGTATGGTCCCTGGGTAATTGACGGCGACTTTAATGTTACAAGATTTATGTCTGAACATAATGTAGTGAAAAATGCTGGCTTGGGTGACATGAACGATTTTAGCGACTTTGTTGGAAACTGTGGCCTTATTGACCTACCCATGACTAATAGAAAATATACGTGGACTGACGGTAGAACCCCCCTACTTTAGTTCGACTCGATCGTTTCTTCATTAATTCTGCTTTTGATGACTTGCACCCCCTAACTCTTCAAAGAGGTCTTACTTCCCTTATTTCTGATCACTGCCCGGTTGTTCTTAACACTAACGTCGACTATAGAAGGAAATCTTTTTTTAAGTTCGAGAATATGTGGTGTATTGAACCAAATTTTGATGAGATGTTGCGCCAGAAGTGGGTAGAGTTTCGCAACTTTGGTGATGCAGCTAGTAACTTTTGTAGGAAAACGAGACTTTTGCGTAAATATTTAGCCAAATGGAATAGAGAAGTCTTTGGAAACATCAAAGTTAAGAAGCAGAGACTTGAATCTGAGATTATGGAGCTTAATGTGCTTGAGGAAGGGCGTAATCTAAGTGAGGCCGAGCGTGCCTTGTTAAAATCTAAAGAAAAGGAGCTTCTAACGGTGATTGATCAAGAAGAGATTTTTTGGAAACAGAGGTCGAGAACTCAGTGGCTTAAGCTTGGTGATAGTAACACAAGTTATTTCCACAAAGTAGCGAACGGTAGACGGCGTACTAACACAATATGTAGCATTTGGAAAGACGGAGTTGAAATTTGTGATCATCAAAGGATAGAGGAGGTTTTTACTGAATTTTATAAGGGAATCTTTGGTGAACGCATTGAGAATCGGGTGAATGTTGATTGGAAGATGCTGTATCCTTCGTCTGTTGATCTTAGTGGCATTGATACGGAGTTCTCAGAAGAGAAAATCGTCGCGGCTTTAAACGAAATGCCTGGTGATAAAGCCCCTGGCCCTGATGGTTTTCCAAATTTCTTCTATAAGAAATATTGGGATGTGATTAAACAGGATGTTATTAACATATTCAAAGAATTTCATTCTGGTTCCTTGAGATTGGACATGTTGGGATACGCTAATGTAGTTTTGATCCCTAAGAAAGGAGGAAATGTCTCGGCTGCGGATTTTCGACCTATTAGTCTCTTGAATAGCAGTTTCAAATTGATCACTAAGGTTCTCGCAAACAGACTGAAAGCGAAGATGGACAACCTGATTGATGTTTCGCAGACAGCATTTATTAGAGGAAGATTCATTCTTGATGGTGCGGCTCTTGTCCAGGAAGTTATCTCCCATAGTGATAGACATAATGTGCCTTGCGCAATCCTGAAGTTGGACTTCGCTAAGGCCTTTGACACAGTTGACTGGAGGTTTATCATGGATCTCCTTAGCGCGAGAGGCTTTCCGTGTAAATGGCTAAACTGGATTCATTGCATTTTAACTTCAAGCAGATCCAATATTTGTGTGAATGGAGTAGCTGGCAAAACTATTGTATCCAAGCGAGGGCTGCGCCAGGGTGACCCACTTTCCCCACTCCTCTTTGACTTGGCTGCCGATGTCTTTTGTCGGATCCTTCAGGTGGCAAGTTCTAATGAGATTATTCAAAGCTTTGGGCGTGATCACATCATTGGGGGTATTAATTCTCTACAATATGCTGATGACACTATTATTTTTTGCAACCCTGATTGCAAGAATATTGCCTCTTTAAAATTTTTGCTTTATGCTTTTGAAAGTTTATCTGGCTTAAAGATTAATTTTCATAAGAGCAGTGTTTACACTTTGGGTTGTAGCGTTGATGTGAACAGGAAATGCGCTGAAATGCTCAACTACATGGCGGATTCTTTCCCTCTCAAATACCTTGGAGCTTACATCCGTCTAAAGAGATTGATGAAGAGTGATTGGCAATATGTGATTGATAAAGTGGACAGGCGATTAGCGAGGTGGAAAGGAAATTGTCTATCAAGGGCTGGACGTCTGGTGCTGGTGAATTCTGTTCTGGCGGCTATCCCTTTGTACTGGCTCTCTTTTTATTCGTGTCCGGGTTGGGTTGTTCAGAAGATTGATGCTGTTCGTCGGAATTTTTTCTGGACCGGTACGAAGGACACGCGCAAAACCTGCTGTCTAGTGTCGTGGGATCAGGTGTGCAAGTCCAAAGATCAAGGAGGTTTAGGTGTCATCAATTTGAAGAATATGAACTCTGCATTACTTTGTAAATGGCTTTGGATTATGCTTAGCGAAAAGAAAGTTCTCTGGAAGGAGTGGATCTTAAACACTTGCTATGGTGGTAGATTTGACTGGAATGCGGACGTTTCCCATTGCTCAACATTCTGGCGTGGTGTTATGGCAAATGTTCACTGGATGAAGATTGGGACAGAGATTGTAGTTAAAAACGGCCGAAGCGTCTCTTTCTGGTATGACTGTTGGCTGCTTCCTATCTCTTTGCGTAATGAATTTGCTGATCTGTTTGCTATTGCATGCAACAAAAGTGCTTCAGTCTGTGAAATGTTTAATGCAAATTCTGCCAACTTTAAATGGAACCTGTCCTTTAGTCGTATTGTAGCTGGTAATGCTCTGCTTCAACTTTGTGGCCTGATTCGCTTGCTAGAAGATGTACACCTTCATAGCAATGAGGAGGATGACTTTGTGTGGAAGATTGGTGGTAAATTTTGTGTGAGTGCACTTTATAAGCTGATGAACTTCGCAGGAAGAAAGTACGATGGATTCATGAGAATGTGGTGTTTTAAGGCCGTACCTGCTAAGGTCAGGATACATATGTGGACGATCATGCACAACAAGCTCAATACAGTGAAAAGATTACGGCTAAAAGGTGTTCATGTTACTGGGGAATGTGTTTTCTGCACTGACGATGACGAGGATTATATGCATCTTTTTGTTGATTGCGATTTCGCCTTTTACGTGTGGACGAAGTGTTTAGTTAGCCTTAATATCTGCTTAGACTGGTCTCACTTCATCTCTGACCAATTTCTTTTTTGGAATAGCACTATTATTACATTACCTGACACTGACATGCGCCATATGTTTGCTCTTTTGAACTTTGCTTATGTTTGGATCCTCTGGCATGAACGCAACTCACGAAAGTTTAAATGCAAAATGAAACGGCCCAACTCAGTTATTTTTCGCATACTTAATTTTGTTTCTCTTTGGTCAGGCAAGGAAGAAATCAGGTTTGTTGACACAATCGGAGCTAGAGTGATGGACAGGGCCCGTGGTAGCAGAGCTTGATGTTGCCATGCTTCACTTTACTGGGTTTGCATGCTGTTTTCTGTTGTAGTTTCATAAAATTTTTGGGCTCTATGTAAACATGCCTGCGTGCATGTATTTTGATTGTACATATGTATGTAAATATATGTAACTATTGTAACTAGTAGATAGCTCTATGTATGATGAACACGTTGTACTTGTTTTATGCTTAATGAATGAATGAAGGCGTGAATCTAGCGATTCACTACCTTTTTTGCATCAAAAAAAAAGAAGGACTTACAGTCAACGGTGAAGGGGGGGAGAACTGTCGGAGGGGTGCTCGATGGGGAGAGGGCGGTCGCGGCTTCAGGGGGGGCTCGATCGCGCGGCGGCACGTTTCTGAGGGAGGGGGGGGGGCGCCGACCAGCGTAGGCGAAGGGAGGCGATGGCCGATGTGGTGGCGGCTTTGATGGGAGGCGGCTGCGTCTGGGGTTCACGCGATTCATTCTTTTTTTTTTCTTTTTTTTTTTGTCGACTGAAATGAAATTTAGGGGGGGGGGCAGAAATAAAGGAATAGGAGAGGAAGGGTTTTTTTTATTATTTAATTATTTTATTTTCTAAAAAGTTGACTTTTACATACGGACTCGAAACGAGACCCACCGCCTGTCGTCCACAGCGTTTTATCCCCATTCCGAACACAATGGGATATGTATCGTAGGATGATTCGACTGTTTGAATCAGTTTCCGTTAAATTTACATTTAAATCACTATATTGAATTTTAAACGTACATTTCAATTTACCGGGGTCACATACTAACTCTATAAATTGCAGAAAAATATTTTCTAGCTTCGTATTGACGATATGGTCCTATCAAAACTAGTTTCGTCGAATTCTGAGACCGTTGGAAAAATGGCCAATTTCCAGTCGATTATATTCAACTGAAATGGTCAAAACGCGTTTTCCTTTGCCACGCTCACATATTGATTCGAAAAATTATGAAATTTGAAACCTAGCATTAACCTGACATCACGGATCCAACAAAAGTGGTTTCATCGAAATCCGAGGTCGTTTGCAAAATTCCCATTTTTAAGGGCCTGAATTCCATAGCGACTATTCAGAAATTTCAACTGGACATATCTTTTGATTCCCACTATGAAATTTCGATTTTTCGGACTCGTTGGAAAGATATCATCAAATCGATCCTAATGTTTTTGGTTTCACTAAAATCCGGATTGTTTTGCACCCGGTACATTCAATTGAAGTTTGAAATCGAATTATCGAACTACCGCGCCATTTTCAATTCTATTTATAATTATATATAAATATTTATATTCAAACGACGACGTATATAATATATACGTTCGAATTATATTCAAAATAAATTTCTCGTTGATTATATTTAAAATAATCTATTTTAAATATTCAAAATTCATTAAAATTGCCAAAATAAAAAATTTTAAACTGGCTCAGATTTTCTGGGTTATTACAATCTCCCCCACTTAAAAATTTTCGTCCCCGAAAAGGAACAAAGTCGAAAGTGGTTTGATTAATCAACTCTACGTTCGATCTGGCTTTCATTCTCCAACTTTTCAATTTCTGAGAATTTTCAAAATTTCAAAAATTTGGCTAACACCCTAAATTTTCGAAAAATTTCGCCATAACCTCCCCTGCACCGGGAGCATCGAGGAATTTCAAATAGCTTCCCCGGTCCTTCTAATCTCAAAAAGAAAAAGAAAAAGCCAAGCGGCTAGCCAATAGGCTCATAAAATCATCATCACCCAAACAAAACAGTAAATTATGTAGTAAACATGTACCTATTTGTCGGGCAAACAAATTTTACTCTCTGGCTCTAGCCTCCTTGCTATGACCTGTTCAATGTAAGTATATGTATATGCAAGCAAATGCGACCAATTTCAATACAGTTCAATATTTGGTTCAATTAGGCATAATGGTTCAAAATTAGCAAACAAATAAACAAACAACACAAACATCAATCAATTAGTGAATTAGAGTTTCAAATCCATAAATTTGATATATATACAGAAAATCATGTTTTTGATGCCAATTCACAACAATGTGCTCTAACTATATTGGTTTTGGTTCCCACACCAGTCTAATGGAAATATATAGATATCACACCTTCGTCACACGAAAATAATTACTGATGATGACGCGTCAATCATCGGAATCAGGTCCGGGCGACTAGAGTGTGTTTCTACATCTATCTAATATATTAAAACTTCGAATATACGTTCATGACGCGTATATGCAAAACTTTTATATACTGGATTGTCCATATTCAAAATAAATAAATAGTCAAATACGTTTGAAACGATTTAAATTTTCAAAACAAAATTGTTTTCATTTGAAAAATATACTCTTCACACTCGTTCTAGGATACTACTGATCCTATCTCTAACGAGTCATTCTAATTGAATATTAGTAATCCAATATCTGATGAATCCTTTCGTATGGTTCTAATGTGTCTTGTTCTCGAGCTCTGTAAACCAAAGCTCTGATACCAAATGTGGCGACCCGAACTTCCCCGGTCTCCGAAGAGATGAGAAAGAACGAATTACTGTGAGGACGAGACAAAACAGAACGCAGACGTGAGAACATTTCATTGCTATTACAACAATTCCATCAGATACAAGAATATACAGAGTATAATTGAAGAAATTACATTCGATAAATATCAGAGATTAAAATAAATTACATAGCAGCGGAAAATAATACAAAGCACAACTGAAGGTGATATACAGATACAGAGCTTTCCGGATATCATTCCAGCTGTAAACCAGGATCCTGTGAATATAAATCTGCAAAACCAAAACTACTAGCTGCCCGTGCGGAAAATAGGGGCACCCAGAGTTTAGGTTAAAACAATAAACTCCAGGTCAGTCATGTGACTGGTGTGAGAACTAAAACAGTTATTTAAAACTTTACTTTAAAAGAGAGTAATTCAAGGGACCACGCCGTATAACACGGAACGGGTTTCCTCCCAAGAATACCAGTGCATAGGATAAACAACGCAATGCTTTTTCGAAAAATGAAGCTATTATAAGACCCAGGTCCCATCACACAATGCAACGCAAGCCGGAGGATAGGGTTTTCCCTTATAATAGCCAAACATGCTTGGTACGTTTAAAACAAATCAAGTGATACTATAATAAGTGTATAGTGTCAACACAATTTCAATCATAAATATAAATCATAGACGGCATGAGTGCCCCATCCCACTATGTCGCCATACTATGCTCTACAAATAAAAACCGAAATACACGTATTGGAAATTGGATTCCGTCATGAGTCGAGGCAAGGGGCAAGATCCTCTCCGCGCTCGAGACACTCTAGCAAATGCCTCAGGGCTACGCACTCTGGGCAACCCTGGATTCGGCTGGGCCGGTCCTCACTTACGTTAGAGCATTAGTTATGCCTGAACACACGTTTCCCGGTCCTTACAGACCTATAATCGAGGCGCCTCATTCCAACAACCACAAAGGTGAAAAGTATATAAATGTCAGGGCTGGTAAGTCACTGACACCACCAAAGCTAGAAAGAAACGTCGTGCTCTCCCAGCGGTCCGTATCCCGTTTATAACTCATACCGAGGTGTGAGGTTCGCGAATTCACGTTATACACAAAGCTACGCCACAAAGGCCGTGCTTTGATCATCAACCACAAGACTCTGCTTTTCAACAAAAGCCTTGATCATTGCATAGGCAATTCATGCCATGCGACTGATGTCCATCGATATACAACCTCTGAGCTCGTACGTCTCAGAGAAGGGCGTTAAGCAAAAGAATAAATTCTCCGCCGCCAAACAGATGTATATTTAATAGAAATCAATCAACACAGAATAAAATCCAGTGTCAGACACATAATCCATTTACAAGTTCGTTCTGGGTCTGAACGAAACCGGAGGCACTTTCCTCGCATATCCATCGATCTCCAGGTACGTCTGGACGACCACCAACTATTTCCATCCTCTTGGGTGTACAGCCCAATCAGGATCGTCAGTAATTATCCAAATGATGTGAAGACTTCCGGTCTTCAACAACCATCTTCATCTTCGACTTATCGTCGAATCGGTTATTCAGAATGGGTATAAACCCGGACTTTCCGAACAACCCGCGTATATTAAAAACAAATGTTACACAAACACAACATACGCCTCATTCCAATTCATTAGTCACTAACCGCAAATTAGCAAGAGAACAATTTCCCAAACATTAACCCCGAAGGCCGAAACCAACATCAGATCAATACCCAGGAAACCATTCTTCTTAGCCAACCTACATCTAGTTTCTAAATTCCACATTCTTAGGGAAAGGTTCCCATTAATTTTATCCAAGATAAATTCTTTAAAATTTATCCTGTAATCTTCCTTTGGATGTCGTTTCAAACCAAATTATGGTTTTTCTAAACTAGTCGAGATTAGCGAACCACACCGAAGTAATCATTTATTTTATTTCCCAATCCCAACCTATTCATCCCCTGAAGCAAAACTGGTGATACTCCATATCTAACACCATGGTGTTATCGGTAAAATTAATTACCATTTCACGTTCAAATCTAATTAAAGATTTAACTATCGCTTTGGAGCAAAACTGGCGATACTCCATTCTCGCTCATTTCTAAATTTGGTAATTTAGATTACAAATTCACATTTCAATCTAATTGCAGATTCGTTAAAATTCATTTTATTGGGTTAAAGAACTAGGTGTTATTTAAAACACAGTTCACGATAAACCCACAAATCAATTCTAGTTCAATTCAAATCAAATATATTTGGAATTCCGATTATTTAAAACCCCTTTTTAAATCTAATTTATTTATTTAAAAATAAATCGGGTTTTAAATTTAGTTCAAACTAGTTCATTTTGATAAAAATCTATTTTTATCTTTTCAAATACGGAGTTTTTCATCCCAATTTTTCCCAAATCATTTCTTATGATTTTACACAAATTATCAATATTTTTAATAATTTTATCAAGGCCCGTACAGTCGATTTCCAACAACGGCCATTGAACTGCACTTACAACGACCTTTTCCAAATTTGATTTGGACGTATCTCCAAATCCAACCATTAGATTTCAAATTTCTAATATTCGTTAGAAAGCTCTTTTCGATACGAACCCAACGGTTCCGGTTTTAGGAGAATCCGACGGTCGGATCTCCCGTAATGTCCGTTTGAAATAAATGGTCGAAATTCACGAACTGCCGCGGCGCGGCGCGTTCTATTCAGGCCATTATATTATATATATAATATATATAATATATATTTCGTCAATTTCTATTCAAAACGAATTTTATAAATAGTTTTGAATTCGTTTCAAAAACAATTTCAACTTCCATTTCAATTCAAATCAAAATTGAATTCTTCTTTATAAATTCGTTTTAAAATTCATTTCTATTCAATTCAAATTTCAATTCAATTTGAATTCATTTCAATTCGCTTTCAATTCAATTTGAATTCGTTTTCAATTCAATTCAATTCCAAAGTCGTTTTCTATTCGATTCAATTCAAATTGGTTTTCTATTCGATTCATTTCAAATTGGTTTTCTATTCGAATCAAATTCGTTATATATTCAATTGAAATCAAATTCGTTTTCTATTCAAATCAAATTCGTTATATATTCAATTGAAATCAAATCCGTTTTCTATTCAAATCAAATTCGTTATATATTCAATTGAAATCAAATTCATTATATATTCAAATCAAATTCGTTTTCTATTCAAATCAAATTCGTTATATATTCAATTGAAATCAAATTCGTTATATATTCAATTCATTTCGAAATCGTTTTCTATTCAATTCATTTCGAAGTCGTTATCTATTCAATTCATTTCGAAATCATTTTCTATTCAATTCATTTCGAAATCGTTTTCTATTCAAATCAAATTCGTTATATATTCAATTGAAATCAAATCCGTTTTCTATTCAAATCAAATTCGTTATATATTCAATTGAAATCAAATTCGTTATATATTCAAATCAAATTCGTTTTCTATTCAAATCAAATTCGTTATATATTCAATTGAAATCAAATTCGTTATATATTCAATTGAAATCAAATTCGTTTTCTATTCAAATCAAATTCGTTATATATTCAATTGAAATCAAATTCGTTATATATTCAATTGAAATCAAATTCGTTATATATTCAATTCATTTCGAAATCGTTTTCTATTCAATTCATTTCGAAACCGTTATATATTCAATTCATTTCGAAATCGTTATATATTCAATTCATTTCGAAATCGTTATATATTCAATTCATTTCGAAATCGTTTTCTATTCAATTCATTTCGAAATCGTTATATATTCAATTCATTTCCAAATCGTTTTCTATTCAATTCATTTCGAAACCGTTTTCTATTCAATTCATTTCGAAATCGTTATATATTCAATTCATTTCGAAATCGTTATATATTCAATTCATTTCGAAATGAATAAAATCGATATAAATATCGTTCACGTCAAAATGGCGTCAATCTAATCAACACGGCTTCACATATTTCTATTTTCAAATATCCTATTTCAAATATTTCTTATTATCAAAATATTCCGTTCAACACATGACTAATCTCAACGGATGAGTACTGTCAACACATGAACTTTTATTTTATATTGATAAAGATGTAAATTTTATTATTAAAATATTTCGTTCAACACATGACTAATCTCAACGGATGAGTACAGTCAACACATGAACTTTTATTTTATATTGATAAAGATGTAAATTTTATTATTAAAATATTTCGTTCAACACATGACTAATCTCAACGGATGAGTACAGTCAACACATGAACTTTTATTTTATATTGATAAAGATGTAAATTTTATTATTAAAATATTCGTTCAACACATGACTAATCTCAACGGATGAGTACAGTCAACACATGAACATTTATATTTTATTGATAAAGATGTAAATTTTATTATTAAAATATTCGTTCAACACATGACTAATCTCAACGGATGAGTACAGTCAACACATGAACATTTATATTATATTGATAAATATGTAAATTTTATTATTAAAATATTCGTTCAACACATGACTAATCTCAACGGATGAGTACAGTCAACACATGAACATTTATATTATATTGATAAAGATGTAAATTTTATTATTAAAATATTCGTTCAACACATGACTAATCTCAACGGATGAGTACAGTCAACACATGACCATTTATATTTTAATATTCATTATTTTCTAAATTGGAATGAGGCCCAATCAATCACCATATAATGTTAATTATATGGATTTTCATACATCACACGTATATAATAGCATTGAAAAATAATCAATCATCAACCAAAGTGCACTACACTGTATAAGCATCAAATATAGATATCTAACGCTTATAACAGCCTGTCAATCAATCGATCGACATATGTAATCAATCAGGATGAGTGAACTTCTAATTTCATTCCAACACCCGTGTGGGGTTTCAAACAATCAAACGCATATTTTATTTGTGCAGTTGGGCGATGTGTAAAATTTATCATCCCAATCAATGTCCTTCAAATAGGTGTACATAAACAAACCGTCCGGTTTGTAAATGGATATTTTATTTTATTCACATTCACGTTAAAAATTATATTTTTAATGATAAAACGTTTTATTCCAACATATGAATTTCTATTCAGTTCATTCTTTAAACAAAATGATATTTTTATTTTTCTAACTTATTTAGAAAATTTCGGCGGCATAACGGCACGATACTAGAAACGGGACAAGGCCTAGCCTTATCCCCGGTCTAGTGAAGGCCCACGCCATTCACACATCAATCATATCAATTTCTTTTCACCAAACAATTCAATTTCAATCAAATAATCTAACTAATTTTTGCAATCAAACAAACAAGTCCATGGTCTGTGGACGATTGTGTCGGGTGCTACTAAGCACCGTCTGCATCCTAGTATATATATAAATAGAAATGAAATTGAAAGGTGAGAAATTCTCACCGATTGCTAATCCAATTGCACGACTCTTCTTCGACAGAAATCTTCATCGTTATCGCATCTTTGTCATCTTCGTTGCCCGTAGCCACTACATATATAAAAATCATATTTTTATATGCTGATGTCTTTAAAATAAAAATCACATTTTTATATGCTCACTTTCAATTTAAAAATCATATTTTTATAGTCGCTATATAGTAAAGACTATATTTTTAATACTTTAAAAACATAAAGATCATATTTTTATTACTTCTATATAGTGAAGATTATATTTTTAATACTTTAAAAATATAAAGATCATATTTTTATTACTTTAAAAAAAATATAAAAATCATATTTTTAACCTTTTTATAAATTAAAAATTATATATTCTATTTTTCTTCCTTTCCGAAATATAGAAATCACATTCTTTTTCTTCATGGGTTAAATATTATAAAAAATCCTAACTTTTTTTCAAAAACCCAATCTTTTCCATTTACAAAAATTCATTCTTTCATGATAAAATCCTATTTGTAAACCCTTAAAAATCTGAACTTTATTATTTATAAACAAAATAAATCAGAATTTGTATATATATATATATAATATAATAAAAAGAAGGACTTACAATCAACGGTGAAGGGGGGAGAACTGTCGGAGGGGTGCTCGATGGGGAGAGGGCGGTCGCGGCTTCGGGGGGGGGGGGGGGGGCTCGATCGCGCGGCGACGTGTTTCTGAGGGAGGGGGGGCGCCGACCAGCGTAGGCGGAGGGAGGCGATGGCCGATGTGGTGGCGGCTTCGATGGGAGGCGGCTGCGTCTGGGGTTCACGCGATTCATTCTTTTTTTTTGTCAACTGAAATGAAATTTAGGAGGGGGCCAAAGATAAAGGAATAGGAGAGGAAGGGGTTTTATTTATTTATTTTATTTTTATTATTTAATTATTTTATTTTCTAAAAAGTTGACTTTTACATACGGACTCGAAACGAGGCCCACCGCCTGTCGTCCACAGCGTTTTATCCCCATTCCAAACACAATGGGATATGTATCATAGGCTGATTCGACTGTTTGAATCAGTTTCCGTTAAATTTACATTTAAATCACTATATTGAATTTTAAACGTACATTTCAATTTACCGGGGTCACATACTAACTCTATAAATTGCAGAAAAATATTTTCTAGATTCGTATTGACGATACGGTCCTATCAAAACTAGTTTCGTCGAATTCTGAGACCGTTGGAAAAATGGCCAATTTCCAGTCGATTATATTCAACTGAAATGGTCAAAACGCGTTTTCCTTTGCCACGCTCACATATTGATTCGAAAAATTATGAAATTTGAAACCTAGCATTAACCTGACATCACAGATCCAACAAAAGTGGTTTCGTCGAAATCCGAGGTCGTTTGCAAAATTCCCATTTTTAAGGGCCTGAATTCCATAGCGACTATTCAGAAATTTCAACTGGACATATCTTTTGATTCCCGCTATGAAATTTCGATTTTTCGGACTCGTTGGAAAGATATCATCAAATCGATCCTAATGTTTTTGGTTTCACTAAAATCCGGATTGTTTTGCACCCGGTACATTCAATTGAAGTTTGAAATCGAATTATCGAACTACCGCGCCATTTTCAATTCTATTTATAATTAAATATAAATATTTATATTCAAACGACGACGTATATAATATATACGTTCGAATTATATTCAAAATAAATTTCTCGTCGATTATATTTAAAATAATCTATTTTAAATATTCAAAATTCATTAAAATTGCCAAAATAAAAAATTTTAAACTGGCTCAGATTTTTCGGGTTATTACAGAAACCCAACTTCCAATACGACATCATGCAGTTTTGATTGTAGAACTAGTATGGCGACATGATATATGGTACCTATGCCGTCTATGATTGATACATTTATATTTGAAGTTGTTTTTAACACTATGCACTTATAATAGTATCAAATGATTTGTTTTAAACGTACCAAGCATGTTTGGCTATTATAAGGGAAAACACTATCCTCCAGCTTGCGTTGGATTGTGTGATGGGACCTGAGTCTTATAATAGCTTCATTTTTTCAAAAAGCATTGCGCTGTTTGTTTTATGCACTAGTATTCCTGGGAGAAAAACTCATTCCGTGTGATACGGCATGGTCCCTTGGTTTAATCTATTTTAAAGTAATGTTTTAATAACTGTTTTAGTTCTCCCAGCAGTCCCATGACTGACCTGGAGTTTATTGTTTTAACCTAAACTCTGGGTGCCCATATTTTCCACACGAGCAACTAGTTGTTTTGGTTTTGCAGATATTATATTCACAGGATCCAGGTTTACAGCTGAAGCTATATTCAGAATGATTTGTATCCATGTATCTCTTTCAGTTGTGTTACGTATTATTTTTCTGCTGCTATGTAAATTATTTGAATCTCTGATATTTTTCTGATGATATTATTCACTTATACTCTGTTATATTCTTGTATTCTGATGTAATTGTTGAAATAGCAATGAAATGTTCTTCTGTTTGTGTTCTGATTTGTCGTTTTTTCAACTCAATCCGAGCTTTCGCTTACTGGTAATTTCAGGTCGTTTCATTTTGGTATCAGAGCTTTGGTTTACAGAGCTCGAGAACAAGACACGTTAGAACTAAACGAAAGGATTCTCAGAGATTGTATTAGTAATATCCAATGGGAATGACTCGTTAGAGATGGGATCAGTTTTATCCTAGAATGAGTTCAAAGAGTGTTATTTTTAAAACAAAAATGAAAACAACTTTTGTTTTGAAAATTTAAAAATTATAATACGTAATTGAATATTTATTTCAAATTGATTTTGGACTATCGGGTATATGAAGATTTTTTGTATACGCCTAGCTAGCGTATATACAAAGCCTCGAATATACTGGATAGATATAGAATCACACTCGAGTCACCCAGAGATGATTCTGATGATGAGGCCTGATCATCAGTGTCTATGTTCGAGTTTCAAAAATGGGATATCTATATACTTCCAATTGACTAGTGTAACGACCCGTGTTTTTCGACCATTTGAATATGAATATTTAAATTAGTTTTAAATATTATGTTGGGAATATTAATGGAATTAAATATTGAATTCGTTATTTAGAACGAAGTTGAACGTTAATTTTATTATAATTATAAATTCGAGCTTGAAAATGGCGTGCAGTTCGTAAATTGAAGTTTTGAACTTCAACTGAGAATACAGGATTCAATATAAGTCGGATTTCTGTGAAACAAGACACGTTGGGACCGTATTGACGATAATTTTCATATGAAAGAGAAAAATTCAGATTTCGTGTTATAGTTTGATAGTTATGGCCAAATCAAATTTTGAAATAGTCGCTATGGAAAACCGTTATTTAATTATAGGCCTTTAAAATGGTCGTTTTACAAACGGACTCAGATTTCGACGAAATCAGTTTCATTAGAACCGTATCGTTAAATTATTGTCAGAAAATCAAACTGCGTGGAAAACCGATGTTGTATGTGGCCAGGGTAGCCATAAACGCCCGTTCAAATTCTCTAGCGTGTATTTAAATAAATAAAAGGATATTTGAGAGTAACTTGAGCAGACGATCGAATTAGGCCACGAAACCAGTTCCGTTGAGTTCGTATCGTCGATTAGAGTCAGGATATGTATATAGTTTGTTATCTTTAGAGATCGAGAAATTTGGCGTTAAAAAGGGTAGGGCGGTTCAGGGTAAAAATAGCCTTCCGGGGCAACAGTCTCAGAATGCGACGGAATTAGTGCCATTGGGTTCGTATCGAAAAGTTATTGTCGATGTTCGCAGTTTCAAGTTGATTCGATTTATCTGGTGATCGTGGGAAAATTAAACGCGTGTTCATTTCTGGTTTTATAAAGGAATTTTTTTCATACGATGTCGGATTACGACGAAACTTGTTCCATTGGGTTCTGAATACCTTTTTACACCAGGATTAGCCTTTTTATCAGTAAACAGAAATCGATTATTATTAGTTTACGTGTTACTTCATGGCGAAGTGTCTTTAAAAATATATTTAATATTAAAACCAATTTCCCCCATACTGTATATATACACGTATACCCTAATTATCTCATCCTTTCCTACTGCCCACGTCCTTCATGCTACCCTAGTACAAAGACTGGCCCCTAAATTTGAAAGCAACCATGTGCCTAAAAAGAGACTAGCTGCTCTAACGTACGACTAACGTACAACTGTTGTCCTAAAGGTATGAAGCCGTGCCGACCAAAAAAAAAAAAGGGGAACGAACAGCTACCCTAAATGATAGCATATGCCTAAAAATATCTTATAGATATAAATAATAAAATCTTTCTTTTCGTGGCCACCACGTTTTTCAACTATAAATACAGCGTACTTTCTCTTCTCCTGGACCAAAACAGAAAAAAAACAACGCTCAGCACTCTTCAATTCTTTCGATCAAATATCCTCCGAATTCCCTCTTCTGTTCGAAATTTCTCATCAACAAAAAGATCGAGCTCGACAGGCTCAGCATTTCGACCAGCCACTACCCGGTTCCGTTCGATGTTGAGGCCAGAAATGATTTGAGCCACTGTTGTCCATCGGTTTTGCTAGCAGTAGGGGAATTTGTGGAGCGTGGCACCTTGGATCGCGGGCTGGAAACAAAACAAAAGGGGATTGATTGCTGGAAGGTTCAAAAGAATGTGAAGGATTAGATGAGGGGGTTTTTAGCGTGAGCATATTGGTCAACACGTGGTGACTGCGGCAGTATGGAAGTCAGCGTGGTCAATGATGTTGAACAAAAGGGCTGTCTTCGTGGGTATCAAGGAAAAAACTATGGAAACAAAGAAGGGCGGACGTAAGAAGAGAACTGGAAAGAAGGGATGGAACCAGAACCAAAGAACGAGAACAGGGGAGACGAAGAACTGCGGTTCTGTGAGGAAATGTATCCATGTATTTGCGTTAAAGGTTTGGTGGGCTGAAGAGATTTTTAGGCCTTATGGGTTTTCGTTCCGTGAACATAAAAAAGAGAAAAAAAGAAAAAAAAAAAAAAGAAAGGAAGAGCTGAACGTAACAAGCATGGGAAGATGTTTGCATGAGAAGGTTAGTGAAAAGAAACGAAGAAGTTGGGACCGGATTTAGATTTACAAAATAATATTTTTTATTAACTAAATCTTAATTAAGAAGTTAATTATTGTAATCACACTATAAACTTATGTATGAATGACAGGTACATATCTTATTAGAATTTACAATCAAGTGTGTCGGAACTGTATGGACGAGCACCGCATTTGTGGAGCTGGGAATCGACAGAGATGAACGCAGTCGGAGATTTTAATTAGATTGAACACATGTTTAATTTAATTAAAATGCACCGTTTAAACGACAGTCGAATCAAGGTGAGTTAAACTCACTCAGTTACCCTTTTTATATTTTATATAAATTGGGTGTTTTTATTTTATGCGCTCTGCCTGCTGATGGTTGCATGTTTGCTAGTTATACACTTGTTTGTAGATTTAACTGATGAAATTAAACTGTGTTTAATTTCAGTGAAATACCAAATCGTTATTTTTAACGATTGGTTCTAATAAAGGTAACTCACCTTGGTTGGTCACGTTTATAAAATAAACGTGTTTTCAATTGAACTGGATGAACTGATGAAAATGATTTGTTGGTTAGTTGATATAAAATGGTTGCTATTTGCTATGATATATCAGTTAAATGGAATTGTTTGGCCTAGTTGTGATAACCATTTGAATACAGGGAAGAACAGGTTGGAGGGACCCAATCGGATCCCTCAAATGTATTATTTATTTTCATATGATCATATATGAACTGATCTGTTTGTGTGATTGATTTGATTGTTGATTATTGACTGAATATTCAACATATGTTTGGTTTAAACCAATGAGCGATATTGGTTAAGTGTTTGGCAGAGTATGGCCTTTAAAACCAATCGAGTTATAGATATTGATTCACCGTCAGGTAAATCGATAGAGTTGAGGTTATAAAATTTATTTTATAACCAGAGTTAGATTTGAATTATATTATGTGAATAAAAGTTATTTAAGAAAAATAAATAAATATTTTATTTGTTTAAGACCTTGATTTGTTATGAATTTATTTTGCAAAGCAAATGTTGATGTTAATCAGATTTACCAGTTGAAGAATAGGAAATGAATTAAAGGGTTAAACCTTGGAAAATTTGTTTTGTAAATAAAAACAAACAATTAGAATTTATTTAAATTAATTATATTTTAATTAATGTAAAGCGAGGATTGTTGAAATCGGTTAATGAGATAATCAAGTTTTTGAGTTAATTAAATCGACCGTTTGGAATTAGAATTGTTTATCAAGTTAAGGTGTTTTGACTAAAACAGTTAAATGAATATTGTTTGAATTTAAATAAGGATTTAAAAAGGATTTAGTAGTTAATTTAGTTAATAAAGGGATTAACCACTAAAGTAGTTAATGTTTGAAATAAGTTATTATTTTAATTAATGATAAAGTTAGGAATATATTTTTAAATGGGAATTCATTTAAAAGGTTACCGAATGTGAGATGCAAGCCAATTGAATGGGGAAAGGAAATAAACGTACTCAATTATATGGATTAAGTGAAAGGAGATTACGATAAAAAGGGTTTATTATAAACCAGAGATTTTAAGTGAGATTCTAAGGGTTAAGACGTTAATTTTACATTAACGTTATTTGAAAACGAGATCAAGTAAAAAGGAGAATTTTAAATGAGATTTCAAAATGGGAAATTGAATATATTTATTCGAGATAGAATTAGCCAAACATAATTATTCGGCTAAGCTGCCATTTCGTACGACTGCTAGCGTAATTCGCAGGGCTGCAGATAGCCTACGGCGGTCGGATGTTTCCTGAGGGAACCAGGCGTAACCATTGTGATCGCTGTGATCTAGAGTCAAGCAAATGGAGTTAAGTCGAATGTTAATTAATCAATTAGAGTTATTCAAATATCGTATTTTTGAATATTTAAAAGAATTTGAAATTTCAATTGAAATTAGTTTGTTAAAGGCCAAGTGATGCTGAATGCTGAATCAGTGAACTCATTGGAGTGTCATGTTTGAACACTGTATATTTTGATAGTTAAAACACCGACTATCAAGTATGTCCAATACGATTGTTGGTACGGAAAGACCGGGATCGAATTTATTCGAAAACCATTCTGTCCAACAAATACGTGAAGATATCAGAAGATGGTCGAGATGGAGCATTGAAGACCGTGGATTTTCATAAACGGAAGAACCACTAATATTCTCTGCCTGGCAAGCAGAGATAAGTTGTGATTCGGTCGTGGTTGGAATCTACGGGTTGCAAGGACTTCTCGCTACTGATCCATGGGGTGATTCCTATATTGGATGCGGTAGGAGAGTGCCTTCGGTTCATCCTGTTCCTGGATGACGTATATGGACGAATGTCTGACAGAGTATGTCCAAAGTGTCACGTACGTTGATTTCTTCAAACGTGCTATGGGTGTTGGCGGAGAATTGCCGTTCTCTAGCTTTCAGCTAGAGTATTTTTGTGGACGTCAATTAGTGATATCTGACGGATTTGACGATGTGGCATTCAAAGTAAATGGCAACCAGATGTCAAGAGTTAATTCTGGCCTCAAGCCTCATCAACCAGGAAATGACAAAAATCGGGCAGGCAGCATGGCTATGTGGGTCGCTCCCATTAGGGTGTATGATCGCCTATCTAGAGGAAATCCTATTTGCTTCTTAAATCTATGTTTCGATGCTGTCCCTTGTCGGGAGACGGTTGCTGATCCCAACCGTCGGTGATATACATTCGATACACTCAAGCGAAATGAGTGGTCGGTCATGTGAGGGCCGGGTTGCAAGATGTTCTTGTTGAACCCAGTATATTCGTCTCTAGAGATACACTATCGGAAGGTGGACCCATACCTTGTCAAGGTCGGAATCCAATCTCCAATAAGCGCCTGCGGGTTTTGATTGTATACTATATATGTGGAGCGTGAGATGCAAGCGTTCCACTAGATTGTTATTTACTTGTGTTTAGACATTATTATAATATCAGACAAGATATTGGTTTCAAAATGTTTTGGGTTATCGTAAGGTAAAAACCGTCCGTGTTTATGTGTGGATTTGGTCTTACGATTATCCTTTCTTCTGAAAAGATTTTGAACTTAAAAATCATGATTGGATGATTCACCTTATTACTGTGCGAGTTTATCTCACTCTGGTTCACCAGACTGACCCGGTATTTTGTAAATGCTCGGGTTAGGCCGGGTTGTACAGGTTCAGGTTATCGACTGCTATGAAGAGACGAGCTGGAAGAATCCAGACGTATGATATTACTAGTATTCCGCTGTGTGTTGTGTGAGGACAGATTATCACTGTCCAGATGTTGATGTACTCTGATATTGTAAGTATTTCAAAAGCTTTCAATAAAGGTTATTTCTGTATTATACTTTGTTCCGCTGCGATGTGAGACTCTGTGTTGTGGTGTTTCTTCTTCTTCTATCCTAATATTTCTATCTTATCTATTCCCACCCTCTAACTTCTTTCTATTAATGATCTGGAATATTCGATGTCTGAATGGTCAACATGGTAGTTTGATGTTGATTTTCGGAGTCGAAAATCCCGGTTCGTTACAGTGGTATCAGAGCTGAAGGTTAAGTGATTACCTTGGCTCTGTGGCGTGACTCAGTAGAGATGGGGTTAGTAATACCCTAGATTTAGTTTGAGTGTATATATATGAGCGCGTATTTATAAATTGTTATAAAAACCGTTTATATTGTGTTGATTGGTTTGTCGAGTAGTTTATGAATTCTGGTCGATACAGTAATGCAAACTGTGTCGATAAGTGTTTCTAAACTCTTGAACAGAATAATTCGACACAGTATGTTTTTGAAAGAGGGTAAATGAAATAATTTTACCCAAATGGTATTTTAATATAAAGGAATGATTAACATTTGAAATATTATAGTATATTGGATGTGTTGCTTGGTTATAATTGAAAAGGTTATATAAATAACCAATTAGAATTCGTATAATATGAAAACAGATGAATTAAATCTGGAATTAAAATCAGAATTAAAATTCCCAAAAGTGGGAAAGGTGATTGCAAATAAACTTAGATGGAATATATGAGAAATTTAAGATCCTGGGAGATTTTAAATTAGTTTACAAGCATTGTGTTTGGTATTTGAAATAGATTTCAAAATGTTGAAAATGTTGAATATGATTTTGATAAGTGATATAGTATTGAACTCACTTTGATAGCTGGGAAATAACTCTGAGGATGCTGGCCACATCATCAGTGTGCATTTCCGAGTTCTAAGTGACGGATTACTACCAAAAGTTTGTTTTGAATTGCTTTGGGAAGGACAAGTTGTTTTGAACCCTGAAAGGGAATATTTGATTTTTGAAAGAGCTGAACTGTTTAAAAAACTCCCTGGGAAATTATTTGAACAAAAACAAAATTAAATAGAAATTGTGAAAACATATATGAATTGAATTGAAACCTATTTACTGGGAATTTAATCGGAATATAATATATCAAGTAGAATCGGATTTTGGAATTATGAGACAGGGATCTGAAATGGTGTGGGACTGATAAGTTAAGAGATGAAATTGATAATGGATGAGGATTGAGCTAAGAATGGAATTTGGCTTGGACACGTGAAAAATTTAGCTCGAAGGATGGAATTGGAATTTGGTTGGAAATGCATTTGTATATGCTGACAGGGCAGCAGACAGAAAGAATATAGTGATATGCCCGACAAAAAGGTACACGTTTATTTTTATATGGGTTTGGTGATTTGTGAGCCTATTTGGCAAGCCGCTTGGCTATTTCGTTTTCTTTTGAATTGGAGAAGGCCTAGAAAGGCGAGTTGGAGTTGTACCGATTGAGCCGTATAGAGGAGGTGCTGGCGAAATTTTTCGAAAATTTAAAGTGTTAGAAAATTTTCAATATTTTTGAAAATATTTATTTACAGTATTGAATTGGTTTCTAATTTAATATAAAATTGGATTTGAAACTTAATGAGATTATAACGTTCTTTCTAACCTTAGCAATTTCGAGGACGAAATTATTTTAAGGGGGGAAGAATGTAACGACCCGTGTTTTTCGACCATTTGAATATGAATATTTAAATTAGTTTTAAATATTATGTTGGGAATATTAATGGAATTAAATATTGAATTCGTTATTTAGAATGAAGTTGAACGTTAATTTTATTATAATTATAAATTCGAGCTTGAAAATGGCGTGCAGTTCGTAAATTGAAGTTTTGAACTTCAACTGAGAATACAGGATTCAATATAAGTCGGATTTCTGTGAAACAAGACACGTTGGGACCGTATTGACGATAATTTTCATATGAAAGAGAAAAATTCAGATTTCGTGTTATAGTTTGATAGTTATGGCCAAATCAAATTTTGAAATAGTCGCTATGGAAAACCGTTATTTAATTATAGGCCTTTAAAATGGTCGTTTTACAAACGGACTCAGATTTCGACGAAATCAGTTTCATTAGAACCATATCGTTAAATTATTGTCAGAAAATCAAACTGCGTGGAAAACCGATGTTGTATGTGGCCAGGGTAGCCATAAACGCCCGTTCAAATTCTCTAGCGTGTATTTAAATAAATAAAAGGATATTTGAGAGTAACTTGAGCAGACGATCGAATTAGGCCACGAAACCAGTTCCGTTGAGTTCGTATCGTCGATTAGAGTCAGGATATGTATATAGTTTGTTATCTTTAGAGATCGAGAAATTTGGCGTTAAAAAGGGTAGGGCGGTTCAGGGTAAAAATAGCCTTCCGGGGCAACAGTCTCAGAATGCGACGGAATTAGTGCCATTGGGTTCGTATCGAAAAGTTATTGTCGATGTTCGCAGTTTCAAGTTGATTCGATTTATCTGGTGATCGTGGGAAAATTAAACGCGTGTTCATTTCTGGTTTTATAAAGGAATTTTTTTCATACGATGTCGGATTACGACGAAACTTGTTCCATTGGGTTCTGAATACCTTTTTACACCAGGATTAGCCTTTTTATCAGTAAACAGAAATCGATTATTATTAGTTTACGTGTTACTTCATGGCGAAGTGTCTTTAAAAATATATTTAATATTAAAACCAATTTCCCCCATACTGTATATATACACGTATACCCTAATTATCTCATCCTTTCCTACTGCCCACGTCCTTCATGCTACCCTAGTACAAAGACTGGCCCCTAAATTTGAAAGCAACCATGTGCCTAAAAAGAGACTAGCTGCTCTAACGTACGACTAACGTACAACTGTTGTCCTAAAGGTATGAAGCCGTGCCGACCAAAAAAAAAAAGGGGAACGAACAGCTACCCTAAATGATAGCATATGCCTAAAAATATCTTATAGATATAAATAATAAAATCTTTCTTTTCGTGGCCACCACGTTTTTCAACTATAAATACAGCGTACTTTCTCTTCTCCTGGACCAAAACAGAAAAAAAACAACGCTCAGCACTCTTCAATTCTTTCGATCAAATATCCTCCGAATTCCCTCTTCTGTTCGAAATTTCTCATCAACAAAAAGATCGAGCTCGACAGGCTCAGCATTTCGACCAGCCACTACCCGGTTCCGTTCGATGTTGAGGCCAGAAATGATTTGAGCCACTGTTGTCCGTCGGTTTTGCTAGCAGTAGGGGAATTTGTGGAGCGTGGCACCTTGGAGCGCGGGCTGGAAACAAAACAAAAGGGGATTGATTGCTGGAAGGTTCAAAAGAATGTGAAGGATTAGATGAGGGGGTTTTTAGCGTGAGCATATTGGTCAACACGTGGTGACTGCGGCAGTATGGAAGTCAGCGTGGTCAATGATGTTGAACAAAAGGGCTGTCTTCGTGGGTATCAAGGAAAAAACTATGGAAACAAAGAAGGGCGGACGTAAGAAGAGAACTGGAAAGAAGGGATGGAACCAGAACCAAAGAACGAGAACAGGGGAGACGAAGAACTGCGGTTCTGTGAGGAAATGTATCCATGTATTTGCGTTAAAGGTTTGGTGGGCTGAAGAGATTTTTAGGCCTTATGGGTTTTCGTTCCGTGAACATAAAAAAGAGAAAAAAAAAAAAAAGAAAGAAAGGAAGAGCTGAACGTAACAAGCATGGGAAGATGTTTGCATGAGAAGGTTAGTGAAAAGAAACGAAGAAGTTGGGACCGGATTTAGATTTACAAAATAATATTTTTTATTAACTAAATCTTAATTAAGAAGTTAATTATTGTAATCACACTATAAACTTATGTATGAATGACAGGTACATATCTTATTAGAATTTACAATCAAGTGTGTCGGAACTGTACGGACGAGCACCGCATTTGTGGAGCTAGGAATCGACAGAGATGAACGCAGTCGGAGATTTTAATTAGATTGAACACATGTTTAATTTAATTAAAATGCACCGTTTAAACGACAGTCGAATCAAGGTGAGTTAAACTCACTCAGTTACCCTTTTTATATTTTATATAAATTGGGTGTTTTTATTTTATGCGCTCTGCCTGCTGATGGTTGCATGTTTGCTAGTTATACACTTGTTTGTAGATTTAACTGATGAAATTAAACTGTGTTTAATTTCAGTGAAATACCAAATCGTTATTTTTAACGATTGGTTCTAATAAAGGTAACTCACCTTGGTTGGTCACATTTATAAAATAAACGTGTTTTCAATTGAACTGGATGAACTGATGAAAATGATTTGTTGGTTAGTTGATATAAAATGGTTGCTATTTGCTATGATATATCAGTTAAATGGAATTGTTTGGCCTAGTTGTGATAACCATTTGAATACAGGGAAGAACAGGTTGGAGGGACCCAATCGGATCCCTCAAATGTATTATTTATTTTCATATGATCATATATGAACTGATCTGTTTGTGTGATTGATTTGATTGTTGATTATTGACTGAATATTCAACATATGTTTGGTTTAAACCAATGAGCGATATTGGTTAAGTGTTTGGCAGAGTATGGCCTTTAAAACCAATCGAGTTATAGATATTGATTCACCGTCAGGTAAATCGATAGAGTTGAGGTTATAAAATTTATTTTATAACCAGAGTTAGATTTGAATTATATTATGTGAATAAAAGTTATTTAAGAAAAATAAATAAATATTTTATTTGTTTAAGACCTTGATTTGTTATGAATTTATTTTGCAAAGCAAATGTTGATGTTAATCAGATTTACCAGTTGAAGAATAGGAAATGAATTAAAGGGTTAAACCTTGGAAAATTTGTTTTGTAAATAAAAACAAACAATTAGAATTTATTTAAATTAATTATATTTTAATTAATGTAAAGCGAGGATTGTTGAAATCGGTTAATGAGATAATCAAGTTTTTGAGTTAATTAAATCAACCGTTTGGAATTAGAATTGTTTATCAAGTTAAGGTGTTTTGACTAAAACAGTTAAATGAATATTGTTTGAATTTAAATAAGGATTTAAAAAGGATTTAGTAGTTAATTTAGTTAATAAAGGGATTAACCACTAAAGTAGTTAATGTTTGAAATAAGTTATTATTTTAATTAATGATAAAGTTAGGAATATATTTTTAAATGGGAATTCATTTAAAAGGTTACCGAATGTGAGATGCAAGCCAATTGAATGGGGAAAGGAAATAAACGTACTCAATTATATGGATTAAGTGAAAGGAGATTACGATAAAAAGGGTTTATTATAAACCAGAGATTTTAAGTGAGATTCTAAGGGTTAAGACGTTAATTTTACATTAACGTTATTTGAAAACGAGATCAAGTAAAAAGGAGAATTTTAAATGAGATTTCAAAATGGGAAATTGAATATATTTATTCGAGATAGAATTAGCCAAACATAATTATTCGGCTAAGCTGCCATTTCGTACGACTGCTAGCGTAATTCGCAGGGCTGCAGATAGCCTACGGCGGTCGGATGTTTCCTGAGGGAACCAGGCGTAACCATTGTGATCGCTGTGATCTAGAGTCAAGCAAATGGAGTTAAGTCGAATGTTAATTAATCAATTAGAGTTATTCAAATATCGTATTTTTGAATATTTAAAAGAATTTGAAATTTCAATTGAAATTAGTTTGTTAAAGGCCAAGTGATGCTGAATGCTGAATCAGTGAACTCATTGGAGTGTCATGTTTGAACACTGTATATTTTGATAGTTAAAACACCGACTATCAAGTATGTCCAATACGATTGTTGGTACGGAAAGACCGGGATCGAATTTATTCGAAAACCATTCTGTCCAACAAATACGTGAAGATATCAGAAGATGGTCGAGATGGAGCATTGAAGACCGTGGATTTTCATAAACGGAAGAACCACTAATATTCTCTGCCTGGCAAGCAGAGATAAGTTGTGATTCGGTCGTGGTTGGAATCTACGGGTTGCAAGGACTTCTCGCTACTGATCCATGGGGTGATTCCTATATTGGATGCGGTAGCAGAGTGCCTTCGGTTCATCCTGTTCCTGGATGACGTATATGGACGAATGTCTGACAGAGTATGTCCAAAGTGTCACGTACGTTGATTTCTTCAAACGTGCTATGGGTGTTGGCGGAGAATTGCCGTTCTCTAGCTTTCAGCTAGAGTATTTTTGTGGACGTCAATTAGTGATATCTGACGGATTTGACGATGTGGCATTCAAAGTAAATGGCAACCAGATGTCAAGAGTTAATTCTGGCCTCAAGCCTCATCAACCAGGAAATGACAAAAATCGGGCAGGCAGCATGGCTATGTGGGTCGCTCCCATTAGGGTGTATGATCGCCTATCTAGAGGAAATCCTATTTGCTTCTTAAATCTATGTTTCGATGCTGTCCCTTGTCGGGAGACGGTTGCTGATCCCAACCGTCGGTGATATACATTCGATACACTCAAGGGAAATGAGTGGTCGGTCATGTGAGGGCCGGGTTGCAAGATGTTCTTGTTGAACCCAGTATATTCGTCTCTAGAGATACACTATCGGAAGGTGGACCCATACCTTGTCAAGGTCGGAATCCAATCTCCAATAAGCGCCTGCGGGTTTTGATTGTATACTATATATGTGGAGCGTGAGATGCAAGCGTTCCACTAGATTGTTATTTACTTGTGTTTAGACATTATTATAATATCAGACAAGATATTGGTTTCAAAATGTTTTGGGTTATCGTAAGGTAAAAACCGTCCGTGTTTATGTGTGGATTTGGTCTTACGATTATCCTTTCTTCTGAAAAGATTTTGAACTTAAAAATCATGATTGGATGATTCACCTTATTACTATGCGAGTTTATCTCACTCTGGTTCACCAGACTGACCCGGTATTTTGTAAATGCTCGGGTTAGGCCGGGTTGTACAGGTTCAGGTTATCGACTGCTATGAAGAGACGAGCTGGAAGAATCCAGACGTATGATATTACTAGTATTCCGCTGTGTGTTGTGTGAGGACAGATTATCACTGTCCAGATGTTGATGTACTCTGATATTGTAAGTATTTCAAAAGCTTTCAATAAAGGTTATTTCTGTATTATACTTTGTTCCGCTGCGATGTGAGACTCTGTGTTGTGGTGTTTCTTCTTCTTCTATCCTAATATTTCTATCTTATCTATTCCCACCCTCTAACTTCTTTCTATTAATGATCTGGAATATTTGATGTCTGAATGGTCAACATGGTAGTTTGATGTTGATTTTCGGAGTCGAAAATCCCGGTTCGTTACAACTAGTGTGAGAACCAAAAATTAGATAGAATTTACTGTTTGTGATTTGCACCAAAAATATGATTTTTAAGTATATATAGAAATATATATGTTTAAAAAGCTAATCAAAAAATCGATTGTTGATTGCTATGTGTGATTATTAGTTCAACTAATTAAAATTTTGGAATGATAAAACTAGTAAGAGAATGAAAGGTAAATTTAGCCAAATAGAGTCAAATATTAGACTGAACTGAAAATTGATTGCAATTGCATATATGTACATGTATATATAATGACTAGGTCATAACACGGACGCTAAGAAGAGGAATAAAATTGTATGCCCGACAAAAAAGTACATGTTTATTGTACTTATTTGGGTTTGATGATTTTATTAGCCGCTTGGCCTTTTTTTTTCATTTTGGATTGATGAGGGCCCCGTGAGGCAAATTGCAATTTTAAATATCAACCCGTACAAAGGAGGTTATGGCGAAAATTTTCAAAAAATTAGAGTGTTAGCCAAATTTTTAATAAATTAGAAAATTCTTAGAAATTGAAAAGTTGAAGAATGAAAGCCAGAATGAAAGTTGAGTCAGTTAGTTAAACAACTTTCAACTCTGTTCCTCTTCGAGGACGAAAAGATTTTAAGTAGGGGAGATTGTAACAACCGGATTTTTAGAACCAATTTAAAATTTTTATTTTAGCTATTTTAATGGATTTTGGAAATTTAAAATGATTTATTTTAAATAATAACGACTATAAATTTAATTAAAATGTACGTTCAAATTCAATATTGACTATTATATTAATTTATATTTTTTTGATAAAAATTGATCAAAATGACAGAATTTGCTGACGAAACATATCTTATTGTGTTCGGAATAGGTGTATTTGGTTAAGGGCGACAGTCATTGGGTTTGATTTGGAGTTCGTATCAATAAACAGGTATTTTTCGAATTAAATAATTAAATATTAATATATATATATATAACGTAAAACCCTAATTTTTATTTCATTATTCAAACACAACCGTCGTTCAATGAAATGAGCGGACCAAAACCTCCCTCATTCGTCCCTCAAATTCACGCCAAATATTTCGAATTAAATTGTGATTCTAAAACAAAATCGAAGAGGACATTGGGTTCCATCATTTCAACGACAGTAATCGATTTTCGTTAAATGGTTTGGGGGATTTTTGGGATTGAATTACTGCTATTTGTGGTGGTTTTTGATGCGCCTAGAGAGGCCGAGCTCGGCGGAGGGGCATTGGACGATGGTCTACGAGGTAGCGACTTCTGATTTGTTGGCGATGCAAGGTGGTGGCGGCGGCGTTAAGCCCTAAGGCCGGTGTCAAGTTCGATAAATGGACGATGGCCTGTATGTTAGAGTCAGACGGAAGAAAGGTTTATTTACTAATTAAATCATTAATTATGTTAAGATAATTATTTATGTAATTAAAATATAAACGTTCATAATTATCCGAATGGAAACAGAATCGCGCAACCCAAATTGCGTTGGAATCGTGGAATCGAACAGTACACCATGGAATAGACCAGAAAAGAAATGGGAGCAGTTGGAAATTTTAACTGAATTGAATGCCCAGTTTAGTTTAGTTAAAATAATCGTTAGCTAACGATTTCAAAACCGATCAATGTGAGAACACCTTCTCACTCAGACTATTTTACAGTTAAATATATCCTTGGTTGCAGACGAGGCTTAGTAGCTCCTTACTCTATAATTTGTACAAACCATGGATGATTTGTGTGATTTGATTGTATTGTGGGAAAAATTGACTGTATTGTGTATGGTGATTGTGATATTGAAATGGAGCAAATAATATATATATATATGCGTTGTATAAATTATTTATATATGCGATATATAAACTATTTATATATGATGAATAAAATTCTCCTGAAATAAAATAAATATTCATTTACAAATCGAACAGTTTGTTTATGTACACCCATTTAACTGATATTGATTGGGACGATAATTTTTGCAAATTGCCTAAATGCACATATAATAAACAGTATTTTTGTTTGAAACCCTACACGATTACTGGGATGATATTTGATATACACTAGTCCCAATATTTAGTTGTATGTCAGTTGATGGGTTGACAGACTGTATATGCGTTATTTATTTATTTTAATTCTTATACAGTTGTAAATTGCACTCTAGATGATGTGTGAATGTTTAATGATTATTTATCATTATTGTGGATATATGTGTTGTATAAAATCCATATATGGTAATTGATTGAGTTTGATTACAATTCAGAAATAACGAATAGTTTTAAAATAAAATTTTGTAAAGTTTTAAATAATATTTTGTAAAGTTTTAAAATATTATTCAGTAAAGTTTTAAAAAATATTCTGTAAAGTTTTAAAATAATATTCAAGAAAGGATTAAAATGTGAATTTAATTTCCGATTTGGGATGGACACAAAAATATTGAAATATGTGAAGCCACGTTGATTCGATTTGCGCCATTTTAACGTGAATGATATTTATATCGATTTTATTCATTTTTATAATGAATATCGAAAAGGAAATGATTTCAAATTCTGACATTTTGAAAATATTATCATTTAAATATTATAATGATAAGGAGTATTAAATTTTGATTTAAAAATTGAAATGAAAGTGGGAATTGTTTCTTAAATGAATTTAAAATGATTTATAAAATATGTTTTAAATGGAAATATGCATAATATATATTTAATAGCCTGAATAAAATGCACCGCGTAGCGACAGTTCGCAAATTTCGACCATTGACTTCAAATTGACATTACGGGAGATCTGACCATCAGATTCTCCTAAAACCGAAACCATCAGGTTCGTATTGAAAAGAGATTTCCAATGAAAATAAGAGATTTGAAATCTAATGGTTGGATTTGGAATTATGTCCAAATCAAATTTGGAAAAGGTCGCTACAGAAGCAGTTCTGTTATTGGAAACCGACTATACGGGCCTTGATAAATTTATTAAAAATATTAATAATTTGTGTAAAATCATAATAAATGTTTTGGAAAGAATTTGGATGAAACTATTCCATATTTGTGAAGATAAAAATACATTTTTATTGAAATGAACTAGTTATTAACTAGAAAAATAATCGAATAATTTCTAAATAAATAAATTGGATTTATAAAGGGTTTTACTAAAACCAGAAATTTCCAATGTATAAATTGGAATGGATTTGAATATAAATCATCTTCAGAAGATTTCGATATTGGATTCCGTGACTATACTGATATTGTGGGGGAATTTGAAAGATATATGTATATATATATATCAATATTCCCCATATGATATGTGTTGGTTTCAAAATTATATATTGAATATAAGCCGATATAATTTTTATTTAGAGCCCTGTATTTAATATCAAATTGGATTTTGGGTTTGTCACGAATGATGTCCTAAATTACACTGTTCTTAAACCCCGTGTGAAAAGGATAAATGTTTTAATTAAGATTACTAGAGTTTCCAATTATATTTGGTAATTGGAATAAATGGAATGTTAATTCGGTTTATTCTGAATTGTGCTTTTAATGACATTCCTTCTTTAACCCGATTAACAGTGAATTGTGATTTGGAATTTATAAATCTTTTAATTAGGATAATGGAATTTTCCCAAGTAAAGTTTTCCAATTTAATAATATAAATTGGAATGGAATGGAATTATATTTGGTAATAATCGAAGTGAGCTTCTGTGGAGGAAGACTGTTAACATATATGGAATTTAAAATGCTTTGTTGTTATTCCATTTATATTAATAGTCGGATACGGAAATTGGTATCGATTATATATATTGATTTGTTTTCCATGAAGATTCCAGAATTACTGGAATATGATTTTGGTTTATCGTGAACTGTGTTTTAAACGACATTAGTTTTTAACCCAATTAAAGATAGGATTACATGTCTAACATTGTATTTCGAACCATATTATTGATCTCTGCTAAATATATATCTGTTTCGTGGTGAGAATTTATTCTCTTACTTAACACAATTCTCTGAGACGTACGAGCTTAGAGGTTATATATTGGCAGAAATCAATGGTATGGTGTAGATTGTCGACGCAGCATGTTTGATTTCCCAAAGTTAAATAATCATTAATAATGATTGTTGGAAGATAAAAATTAAGTGGAGTTTTAAAGAATCTTTAATTAGATTGGAATGTGAATACGATAATTTAAATTATCACATTTGTGAAGTGATCGAGAATGGAGTATCCCCAGTTTTACTCTAGGGGATAGTTGAATCTTTAATTAGATTTGACCATGAAATTGTAATTAATTTTACCAATAACACCGTGGTGTCAGATATGGAGTATTACCAGTTTTGTTCCATGGGATGAATAGGTTGGGATTAGAAAATAAAGCAAATGATTACTTTGGTAAGGTGCGCTAATCCTGACTAGCTTGGAAAACCTTAATTTGGTTTTAATTGTGAAAAGAATATATGAATAAAAGAATATTTTGGATTGTAATGCGACGTATGTTGTGTTCTTATATCACTTGTTCGTAAGATAAGCGAGTTATTCGGAAATACCGGGTTTAACCCATTCTGAATAATTGATACGACGATAAGTCGACGATGAGGACGGTGGTTGAGGACTGGAGATCTTCACATCGTTTGGATGATTACTGATGTCTTGATTGGTCTGTACACCCAAGACAAGGTAATAAGTGGTGATCGTCTAGACGTACTTGGAGATCGACTGGATATGCGAGGACCTCCCTTCTGTATTGGACATATGGAACGAGGAATAAGGTGCCTCCGGTTTCGTTCAGACCCAGAACGAACTTGTAAATGGATGTGTTTCTGACATTGGATTTTATTCTATGTTGATTGATTTTTGTTAAATATATATCTGGTTGGTGGCGGAGAATTTATTCTCTTGCTTAACACCCTTCTCTGATACATACGAGCTTTGAGGTTATTTATAGATAGATATCAGTTGCATGGGGTGAATTGTCAGTATGGCATGCTGAGATGCAAATGATCAAGGCTTACGTTGAAAAGTAGAGTTCGTTGGTTGATGATCAAAGCACGGCTTTAAATATCATAGCTTTGTGTATAACATTAATTCGCGAGCCTCACACCCCTGTATGAACCAAAAAACGGGAGATGATTGCAGGGAGAACATGTGTTTCTTTCTAGCTAAGAGTGGTGTCGTGGTATGGAGCCCAGACATTTTACTCATGTGGATGTTTCATATTATTTGATGTATAGTGAGGCACCTCGGATATATCGGTCGCTACGGGGCCGACGAATGATATGGTCAAACATACTGACCATTACACCCCATAGGGCGGAGAAACATATTGTTCAGGAATAACTAATCCACAAATGTAAGAGTGGACCAGCCCTGAAGATCTAAGGTGCATTTGCGGCTGTATCCTGAAACATGGTAGGCTATATTGTCTCGAATTCGGAAATGATGATCCCTTGCCTTGGTTCATGATGGAAATCCAACTTCCAATACGACATCGTGCGGTTTTGATTGTAGAACTAGTATGGCGACATGATATATGGTACCCATGTCGTCTAGGATTGATACATTTATATTTGAAGTTATTTTTAACACTATGCACTTATAATAGTATCAAATGATTAGTTTTAAACGTACCAAGCATGTTTGGCTATTATAAGGGAAAACTCTATCCTCCGGCTTGCGTTGCATTGTGTGACGGGACCTGAGTCTTATAATAAATAGCTTCATTTTTTCAAAAAGCATTGCGTTATTTGTTTTATGCTCTAGTATTCTTAGGAGAAAACCCATTCCGTGTGATACGACGTGGTCCCTTGATTTACTCTATTTTAAAGTAAAGTTTAAATAATTGTTTTAGTTCTCCCACTAGTCCCATGACTGAACTGGAGTTTATTGTTTTAACCTAAACAGAGAGTTCCTATATTTTCCATACGGGTAGCTAGTTGTTTTGGTTTTGCAGATATTATATCCACAGGATCCTAGTTTACAACTAGAGCCATATTCGGAAAGCTTTGTATCTGTGTATCTCTTTCAGTTGTGTTATGTATTATTTTTCCGTTGCTATGTAAATTATTTGAATCTCTGATGTTTTTCTGATGATATTATTCATTTATACTCTGTTATTTTCTTGTATCTTGATGTAATTATTGTAATTTGTGTTCTGATTTGTCGTGTTCTTAACTCAATTCGAGCTTTCCCTTATGGGCGAGTTTAGGTCGTTTCAACGATTTTCTCTTCAATTTGAGTATATGGAAGTCATATTTTGGATTGCGAAGTTGTTCAGAAAAGTTGTCCAAAGTCAGTTGTCTGATTTACGTCTTTTCGCAATTTCCGACGAAACGGAGCATTTCTGGAAGAAGGGCACTAGGCGAAAGTATTCCGGAATCGTGCGCTTAAGCTAGTAAAAAAGACCGTGTGAAGATTAGGGCTCATTTGCAAAGTCTGGGATCAGAATAGCGAATCAGAGCTTCAGAAAACAACGGCGGAGTGGATCCCAATGTGAGAACACCTTCTCACTCAAATTATTTTACAGTTAAATATATTTTAGGTTGCGGATGGGGCTTAATACCCCTCGACACTAATTATTTGTACAAATCATGGTTGTTTGTTTGGATTAAATTTTGGGAAAACTGACTGTATTATGGTGAAATGAATTGTATTGTGGTGTACTCAATGTGATTGATTATTGTGTATGGCGTGAGGCAGTATCAGGAGAGGGGTAATACTAGACATTACTCCGGTTCTAATATCGCGCGGTTATAATGCCGATATTTTCTGAAATAAATATTATTCATTAAAAATATAATTTTTAATGTGTGTATGAACTGTATAAATTATTCATGTGTTGAATAAAATGTTTGAACAATAAAAATATTATTTTTATTGAATATATGAACTATATAAAATAGTCAAGTGTTGAAATAAATATTTTATCGTTAAAAATATAATTTTTTTAATGTATATATGAACGATATAAAATTCTCTTGAAATGAAAATAAATATTCATTTACAAATCGAATGATTTGTTTATTGTACACCCATTTAATTGATATTGATTGGGACAATAAATTTTACACATTGCCCAACCGCACAACTAATAGTCTAATAATCAGTATTTGTTGTTTGAAAACCTCATATGGGTATTGGGATGATATTTTCCATACAATAATCCCAATAATTGTGATATGTCAATCGATGGGTTGACATATTGTATAAGCGATATTTATTTATTTTAATGCTTATACAGTTGTAAAACACACTCTGGATGTTGTATGAATTTTTAATGATTGTTTATCATTATTGTTGTATACATGCGATGTACGAAATCCATATAACTAAAATTATATGGTAATTGATTGTGTCTGATTCCAATTCAGAATTAAGGAATATTTAAAAATAATATTCAATAAAAGATTAAAATATGAATTTGATGTCTGATTTTGGATGGACACAAAAAATATTAAAATATGTGAAGCCGTGTTGATTAGATTTGTGCCATTTTAACGAGAACGATATTTATATTGATTTTATTCATTTTTATAATGAATATCGAAAAGGAAACGATTTCAAAATTAGATATTTTGAAAATATTAACATTTAAATATTATAGTGATAAGAAGTATTCGATTTTGTCTTAAAATTGAAATGAAAGTGGGAACCGTTTTTAAAACGAAATTATAAAATACATTTCGAATGAAATATATATATATATATATATATATATTATATTAATGGCTTGAATAGAACGCGTCGCGCTGCGACCGTTCGTGAATTTCGACCATTGACTTCGAGTTGACATTACGGGGGTTCCGACCGTCGGATACTCCTAAAACTAGAACCATTGGATCGAAAAGAGCTTTCTGATGAATTTAAGAGATTTGAATTCTAATGGTTGGATTTGGAATTATGTCCAAATCAAATTTGCAAATGGTCGCTATGGATGCAGTTCAGTGGCCGTTATTGGAAACCGACTGTACGGGCCTTGATAAAATTTGTAACGGTGCGATTTTCGATGCCTCGAAAGTTGTATCATTTTTGAAAGAATATAGAAGATGAGATAGAAAAGATAGAACTTATAGAATAGAAGAATAAGAAGACATCAGAATTTCACAGTGGAATTTCACAAAATACATAACATATTACAATACAAGGTCTGATACATCATAGTACATCATCATAATACAATACCATAGTACAATAGCATAATTATACATCATGACGACAGATAATACAGATAACTAAACTGTATACATAGGTATAGAAATACTACTGGTCTTGACTTGAACTTCATCAGATTCCACTTGCCTACCTGGACTACTTGTCTACTCATAATAAAAATTATGAGGACCCAAGAGTTTAGAAACACAGGAAATAAACTCTGAGTCAGTCAGGGGACTGGTGTGAGTAAACATAGTTAAAAGAATGTAAACAGGGAGGTAAGAAATAAGGTTTTCCATTTTGGACAGATTCATTTACTTTAGAAATCTTTAGACCAATCCATAACTAATATATGGATAATGACCCAAGTATTTTTATATCAAAACGTTTGATACTACGATAGTATTTATTAAATAAATAATCAACTAGTGAAACGCTTGCATCTTACGTTCATGTATATAGTATACAATCAAAACCGCAAATCGCTTATTGGAGATTGGATTCCAACAGACAAGGTATGGGAGCACCAATCGATCAGTGTACTCTAGAGAGGATACATTGGGGTTCAACAAGAACGTCTTGCAACTCGGCCACACATGACCGACCACTCATTTAGCTTGAGTGTATCGAATATACTGCCACCACGGTTGTTGGCCATCCATCAGAAACACTTATTCGATTACCCAAATATATTACGGGCAACAAAGCTAAGAGAAACGAATTTCTCCTCCACCAACGTAATATACTTACGTAAATTCGATGTGTAGAATTTAACTGATATACGTTGTCAGACACTCTTCCATTCGGGTTTGTCCTGGGACTGAACAGACCGAAGATACCGTATTCTAACATGCGTCGTATAAATCGAGTCGAAGTGGAATGTTTATCCCAGACTCTTCGAAATGGTGTATGAAATGTCTTTTATAGTCGATAAATAATTATCAGCTTAATCTGGTTATAATTCAGTTTATACGTCCTGTATTTATGGATTTCAGTTAATATAACAGTATACGTTTATCTTGTTCATATCTGGGTATTTTTAATATATTTTGTAAATCAACAGTTAAAGCGTGTGCGTTGCACACAGTATTTATATTCAGTTTTGACCAACATTTAGAATGGATAAACAAAGCATGTGCATCGCACATGGCATTTTGCTTCGTTTATCTTCATTGTTTTAAACGAGGCTAAATTCTCCAGTTCTTCTGGTAACTTATTTTATTTCTTCTAATTTATCTTAAATAATTTAATTTAATAATTTATTTAATTTATTTCTTTATATTTCTACATCTCAAACTCGTAGAAATTCTCCAGTCAACTTCTGTGCTTGATCTTTCTACCATTTTCTTTCGTCCACTTGCCTATGACAAATTAAATAAAAATTCTATTTTTATTTAATTATTTATTATTTATTTAACTTCAGATGTTAAATTAAAACCGTTTTGAATTTAAAACCTCATTGAGAAATTCATTCACTAGCGGTTTTATCAAAGTACCAGTGCCACTTTTCAAAATACTGTGATTTCCATCAAAAAATCCTTGCCACGACTGCGTTTTCTCCTTTTTCAAAGTACCGCCTTGGTACTTGCCAAAGGACCAGGTACCGTACCTTACCACGACCGTGCTGATCACCTCCAGACTGCTGCCACGACTGTGTTTACTTCAAATGCCAAAGTACGAGATTATCTGGAGTACTAGATTATTGGAAGTACCAAAGTACCAGATTATCGAAAGTACCAGATTGTCGGAAGTACGAGATTATCGGAAGTACCAGATTATCAGAAGTACCAAAGTACCACCTCTCAGCGCCCATGATTTCTCCTCCAAAACTGATGCCACGACCGTGTTTTTCTTGTTTGCCAAAGTACCACCCAGGTACATTGTAAAGTGCCAAGTACCCAAAGTACCACCTGTCGAAAAACTTCGTGTCACACACTTGGATTATTGTCGTTTCCCATGGTTTATATTTTTCCTTTATATTTTTAATTTCCATTTTTCTTTATTTATTTTCTATTTTCTCTACTTTTTATTCCTATGTATTACCTTATTCATTTCCCTGCTACTAACATTATTAATTTGCCTATTCCCACTTCTTGTTGCTTTCCAGTCTCCAGTAAATATCCGCAGGCACCAAACCAGGCACCTACAAGAACGCTGTACCCCTTCCCTTTTTCCCCATTCTTCTTTCTTTTTATCTCAACTTTATGTTATTTACATCTTTCATTTTATGTTTGGTTTTGGCCATTTACGTACCCTACTTCTTCTTCTCTAAATTTTTGTAGCTTCCAAGTGCACAGCTGTGCACGTGTACGCCCCCTCCTACCAATCGACGATTGACAAACCACCCTGTGCAACCCCCAAACACCCCCAGCAGCCTCTGACCCAATGTTACAGCCCTACATCACCTCCTCTTCCAAAATGCTTTTCTCCATTAAAATAGCCGAACTCCCTCAGCAAACCTCCTTCACCAAAATGCCTCGTCCTGCCACCTCCTTCCACCGATCGATGTATAAATTTACCAGTACGAAGTACACTCATACCTTTACCTCCACTCCGAAGATGGCTCAACTCGATGCACCCATTGGTGCGCAGTTCAATGCCAAAGTCCCCTTTAAACCACACGGGAAAAATCCTAAATCGATCCAAATCTCAAAGATCAAATACTATTTTTCCCACACTCCATGATGATTCACGACCCTCCAGTCCCAGTGTCGTGAAATTCCGTCAACTAGTTCGTTGGAATTTGAAAATAGTTCCATTTATCGATCATCTCGAAATTCACTTTATATATAGACTTAAAAATCTTGAAACTACTTTGAAAATCATCAATTTGTACCATGAGTACATATATATATATATATATATATATATATATATTCAAATCAGGTTTCTACAATGTTTCAAAAACCGTGATATATATTGATTTACAGAGACCAAACTGTTTTTTTTTTGTTTCTTACATAAACGTTCATTTCATTTGTTATTTACTTTAGTTATATTATCAATTTATGAAAACATACGCATCATACATTTGTATTCACCAAACACCTGTATAATGTTTTTATATCATTCTCTTTTTAGAACAACTTTATCATGATGTTCTGTTGTTATTAAATGGAGTACTGGTTTTGTAATCTAATATTTTTACAGTCCTTATGCAAACAAACTTCTTACATAAAATGGTAGTATAACAAGTGTTCATGAAGGGTTCCTAACATCAGATATTATTTGTTGACAATAAAAACAATTGATGTTCATAGCAGAAACTTGCAACTTCATCACAGAGCGTTCAAAACTGATGTATAACCAAACAATATACAATAGTAATGAATTGGATTTTATAATGAAATAAATGAGGTTTACTCACATTGTAAGCTTTCCAATTTCTAGATAGAAATCTTCAGTTCATAGCTATAAATCTCTGGTGTTTTTGTGTGGGGAGAATGTGGGTTCTTGTGTGTGTATTTATTGCCAAATCCCATGTTTCAAAATTCATTTTCCTCACATGCTTCTACAGTAATCTCTCCATTAGCCTCACCTCTCTCTACATCCTTGTTATAAGGAGCACATGTATGAAAATATTTGTTTATCCTAGGATAATAGCCAATAGCCTTGTCTTATGTAATTCCTTCTAGAAACCCACCTTTCTCACCATACCTTCATTAAATGCCCATCACTTCTTACATTATAAAAAATGGTTTCTTCATCCTTAAGAATTTTAGATATTTTGCTAAAGAATATTTGTATATTCATACAACTTGTATTTAGGTGTTTCTAGGTGATGTTCTCCTACCTTAGTCTTACTATTTGCTCTCAAATCATATTATAAAATTTGTTTTCATTTGCTGGCCGAATTCTTCTTGTCTATTTATATTAGTTTGTTTATGTTTTTGATGCAAGGTCCTTTGTATTTAAAGTGACAAAAAGTCCCCTTTTTAAATGTAATATATGTTATCATATTTATGGATATGTATTAAGGTGTACATATAGGTCTAATATGTTTCCAGTGATGGTTTTTTTATTGTTACATATTTGTTCTATGTTAATCAAGTTTAAATATAGCCTTAAATATGTCCATTATTTGTTTACAAATCCATATATGTATTTATATCACTTTAGTTTGTTTTAAATAGCATATTTTATTTTAATTTCCTTATTAAAATTAATTGTTAACAATCGGAAAAAGTCGGGACATTACAGTCCACCCCCCTTTAAAAGAATTTCGTCCCCGAAATTAAAGTAAGAAAGATAGATTTTTTTCCAAATGATGATACTTTATATCATAACCACTTAGTACATTATAATTATACACTAGTTCTATACTCGTACTAGGCATACATAACATACTACCTTACATAGGGTTATACTTGACTGATTCAAGTCATTTATTATCATATAATATACCTATATATAGTTCGACACATCTTTCCATCCTACTCCTCTAAATTGTGTAGGTACCTTTCATGATCACTTTTCCTTTCATGCTCCCAGTAGTTGACGACTCATTCATGATAGCATTAACATTAGTCTGTGGTGCCTTCTTCATCAATGGGCAGTTTTTGATCATGTGTCCAGGCTGATGGCAATTGAAACAAAGGTTCTTTATCACCATCTCATTTCTCTGATTCTGATTCTGCTGCTGTTACTGAGGTTTATTTTGCTGCTGGGTTTGTTCGGGTTCTTTATCCTTTGGCTCCTTACAAAATCTAGCGATATGTCCCTTTTGTTTGCAATTGTGACACCGAACATTCTTGAAATGGTTTTCATACTTCTCCTCCCCTGGATCTCCTTTTCCTTGTTCTCCCAATTTGGATTGAACTTCCTCTTCCGGGGATTCTCCCCATTGATTTCTCTAGTCTATGCCTTTTTTGTTGTTGGTTTCTTAGCATCCAAGGCTTTATACCTGAGTGCTAAGTCCACTAATTCAACAAATGGGTCTTTCAGATGTCCCATCATACAGTCTTGCAGACTATCCTTCAGTCTAGCTACAAACATCTCGTTCTTCTTTAGTGAAGTATTGACCAACTCCGGTCCAATGCTTGACAGTGCATTGAACTTTTTTTCGTACTCAGTCACTGCCAGGTCTCCTTGCTTCAAGTCAATAAAGTCTCGGTACATCCTTGTTTTCCCAGTGGCTGGCACATACTGGCTTTCAAAAGCTTCTTTGAACATGGCCCAAGTAAAATCTTCCTCCGGAGTGTTTGCAGTCTGAGCGTCCCACCAGATTGCTGCAGCTCCCTCCAGATTCCATGAAGCAAAGAGATGTTTATACTCGTCATCCAACTTCAGTCCCTTAAAAATCTTCTCACATGATCTAATCCATGCTTGGACGTCAACCAGTGATTCCGTTCCCTTAATGGTCTTTCCTTCCAAAGTACTGTAATTCATGCAAATCATAGCAAAGTTCGGCTGTGTTGGAGCTTGGACCACTTCAGTTGTATCCACTTGGGTCTGATTAATAGTGTGCCCATTGGTCATGGTTGCCCTACTTGCTCCTCGGCCTCGTCTTCCTTAAGAACTCATTATCAACTTTCTGAGTATATGATTTGAAAGTTAATACTCAATCAGAATATGTCTTAGGGATAACTTAAGTTAATAACTAGGTTCGTCCTATACTAAAATAGCTTTTAGAAAAAAATATGCTCTATCAACACTAATCCAAAGCCTAGGTTTTCGAAAAATCTAAGCTCTGATACCAACTGTAACGACGCGATTTTCGATGCCTCGAAAGTTGTGTCATTTTTGAAAGAATTTAGAAGATGGGATAGAAAAGATAGAACTTATAGAATAGAAGAATAAGAAGACAGCAGAATCTCACAACGGAATTTCACAAAATACATAATATATTACAATACAGGGTCTGATACATTATAGTACATCATCATAATACAATACCATAGTACAATAGCATAATTATACATCATGACTACAGATAATACAGATAACTGAACTGGATACATAGGTATAGAAATACTACTGGTCTTGACTTGAACTTCATCAGATTCCACTTGCCTACCTGGACTACTTGTCTACTCATAATAAATACTATGAGCACCCAAGAGTTTAGGAAACACAGGAAATTAACTCCAGGTCAGTTAGGGGACTGGTGTGAGTAAACATAGTTAAAAGTTTGTAAACTGGGAGGTAAGAAATAAGGTTTTCCATTTTGGACAGATTCATTTACTTTAGAAATCTTTAGACCAATCCGTAACTAATGTATGGATAATGACCCAAGTATTTTTATATCAAAACATTTGATATTACGATAGTTTTTATCAAATAAATAATCAACTAGTGAAACGCTTGCATCTCACGTTCACGTATATAGCATACAATCAAAACCATAGATCGCTTATTGGAGATTGGATTCCAACAGACAAGGTATGGGAGCACCTACCGATCAGTGTACTATAGAGAGGATACACTAGGGTTCAACAAGAACGTCTTGCAACCCGGTGACACATGACCGACCACTCATTTAGCTTGAGTGTATCGAATATATTGCCACCACGGTTGTTGGCCATCCAACCGAAATCCGAAGATACATAATCGAAAAAGAAGAATAAATATGAATTTTCTCTTTTGTTACTTCCTGGTTGTGAGGTTTTAGGTCGCATTTATCCTTCTGACAGATTATTTCTTCAATTACTTTGAATGCCACATCGTCATATCCGTCAGAAACACTCATTCGAATACCCAAATATATTGCGGGCAATAAAGCTAAGAGAAACGAATTTCTCCGCCACCAACATAATATACTTACGTAAATTCGATATGTAGAATTTAACTGATATACGTTGTCACACACTCGTCCATTCGGGTTTGTCCTGGGACTGAACAGACCGAAGATACTATAGCCTTTGCATATCGTCGTCTACAGTTTTCTAGCATGCGTTGAATAAATCGAGTCGAAGTGGGATGTTTATCCTGGACTCTTCGAAACGATGTACGAAATGTCTTTTATAGTCGATAAATAATTATCAGCTTAATCTGGTTATAATTCAGTATATACGTCCTGTATTTATGGATTTCAGTTAACATAACAGTATATGTTTACCTTGTTCATATCTGGGTATTTTTAATATCTTTTATAAATGAACAGTTAAAGCGTGTACGTTGCACATAGTATTTATATTCAGCTTTGGCCAAAATTTAGAATGGATAAACAAAGCACGTGCGTCGCACGCGGCATTTTGCTTCGTTTATCTTCATTGTTTTAAACGAGGTTAAATTCTCTAGTTCTTCTAGTAACTTATTTTATTTCTTCTAATTTGTCTTAAATAAATTAATTTAATAATTTATTTAATTTTTTTCTTTATATTTCTACATCTTAAACTCATAGAAATTCTCCGGTCAACTTCTGTACTTGATCTTTCCACCATTTTCTTCCGTTCACTTGCCTATGACAAATTAAATAAAAATTCTATTTTTATTTAATTATTTATTATTTATTTAACTTTAGATTTTAAATTAAAACCGTTTTGAATTTAAAACCTCGTTCAGAAATTCATTCACTAGTGGTTTTATCAAAGTACCAGTGCCATTTTTCAAAGTACTGTGATTTCCCTCAAAAAATCCCTGCCACGACTGCGTTTTCTCCTTTGTCAAAGTACCGCCCTGGTACTTGCCAAAGTACCAGGTACCGTGCCTTACAACGACCATGCTGATCACCTCCAGACTACTGCCACGACTATGTTTTCTTCAAATGCCAAAGTACCAGATTATCGGAAGTACCAGATTATCGGAAGTACCAGATTATCGGAAGTACCAAAGTACTAGATTATTGGAAGTACCAGATTATCGGAAGTACCAAAGTACCACCTCTCAGCTCCCATGATTTCTCCTCCAAAACTGATGCCACGACCGTGTTTTTCTTGTTTGCCAGAGTACCACCCTGGTACTTTGTAAAGTGCCAAGTACCCAAAGTACCACCTCTCGAAACTTCGTGTCACACACTCGGATTATTGCCATTTCCCTTGGTTTATATTTTTCCTTTATATTTTTAATTTCCCTTTTTCATTATTTATTTTCTATTTTCTCTACTTTATATTCATGTGTATTACCTTATTCATTTTCCTGCTACTAACATTATTAATTTGCATATTCCCACTTCTTGTTGCTTTCCAGTCTTCAGTAAATATCCGCAGGCACCAAACCAGGCACTTACAAGAACGCTATGCCCCTTCACTTTTCCCCCATTCTTATTTCTTTTTATCTTAACTTCCTATTATTTACATCTTTCATTTTACGTTTGGTTTTGGCCATTTACCCTACTTCTTCTTCTCTAAATTTTTGTAGCTTCCAAGTGCACAGCTGTGCACATGTGCACGTGTACGCCCCCTCCTGCCACTCGACGACTGACAAACCACCCTTCGCAACCCCCAAACACCCCCCAGCACCCTCTGACCCAATGTTACAGCCCTACATCACCTCCTCTTCCAAAATGCTTTTCTTCGTTAAATTAGCCAAACTTCCTCAGCAAACCTCCTTCACCAAAATGCCTCGTCCTGCCACCTCCTTCCACCGATCGACGTATAAATTTACCAATACAAAGTACACTCGTACATTTACTTCCACCCCGAAGATGGCTCAACTCGATGCACCCATTGGTGCACAGTTCAGCGCCAAAGTCCCCATTAAACCATAAGAGAAAAACCCTAAATCGATCCAAAACTCAAAACTCAAATTATAGAAAAATCAAATACTATTTTTCCCACATTCCATGATGATTCACAACCCTCCAGTCCCAATGCCGTGAAATTCCGTCAACTAGTTCATCGGAATTTGAAAATAGTTTCATTTATCGATCATCTCGAAATTCTCTTTATATATAGACTTAATAATCTTGAAACTACTTTTGAAAATCATCGATTTGTACCATGATTACATATATATATATATATATATTCAAATCAGGTTTCTACGATGTTTGAAAATATGTGATATATATTGATTTACAGAGAGCAAACTATTTTTTTCTGGTTTCTTACATAAACGTTCATTTCATTTGTTATTTACTTTAGTTATATTATCAATGTATGAAAACATAAGCATCATACATTTGTATTCACCTAACACCTATATAAAGATTTTGTATCATTCTCTTTTGAGAACAACTTTATCATGATGTTCTGTTATTACAAAATGGATTACAGGTTTTGTTATCTTAGGGTTTTACAGTCCTTATGCAAACAAACTTCTTACATAAAATGGTAGTATAACAAGTGTTCATCAAGGGTTCCTAACATCAGATATTATTTGTCGACAGTAAAAACAATTGATGTTCATAGCAGAAACTTGCAACTTCATCACAGAGCATTCAAAATTGATGTATGACCAAACAATTTACAACAGTAATGAAATGGATTTAATAATGAAATAAATGAGGTTTACTCACATTGTCTTCTTTCCAATTTCCAGATAGAAATCTTCAGTTTATAGCTGTAAATCTCTGGTGTTTTTGTGTGGAGAGAATGTGAGTTCTTGTGTGTGTATTTATAGCCAAATCCCATGTTTCAAAATTCATTTCCTCACATGCTTCTATAGTAATCTCTCCATTAGCCTCACTTGTTATAAGCAACACATGTATGAAAATATTTGTTTATCTTAGGATAATAGCTAATAGCCTTGTCTTATGTAATTCCTTCTAGAAACCCACCTTTTTCACCATACCTTCATTAAATGCCCATCACTTCTTACATTATAAAAATGGTTTCTTCATCCTTAAAATTTTTAGATATTTTGCTAAAGAATATTTGTATATTCATACAACTTGTATTTAGGTGTTTCTAGGTGATGTTCTCCTACATTAGTCTTACTATTTGCTTTCAAATCATATTATAAAATTTGTTTTCATGTGTTGGTTGTATTCTTCTTATCTATTTATGTTAGTTTGTTTATGTTTTTGATGCAAGGTTCTTTGTATTTAAAGTGAAAAAAGGTCCCCTTTTCATATGTAATATATGTTATCATATTTATGGATATATATTAAGGTGTACATATACTTCTAATATGTTTCCAGTGATGGTTTTTTTACTGTTACATATTTGTTCTATGTTAATCAAGTTTAAACATAACCTTAAATATGTCCGGTATTTGTTTATAAATCCATATATGTATTTATATTACTTTAGTTTGTTTTAAATAGTATACTTGATTTTAGTTTCCTTATTAAAATCAATTGTTAACGATCGGAAAAAGTCGGGACATTACAAAATTATTAAAAATATCAATAATTTATGTAAAATCATAATAAATGATTTGGAAAGATTTGGATGAAAAGTTCCATGTTTGTAAGGATAAAAATATATTTTTATCAAAATGAACTAGTTAATAACTAGAAAGATAATCTAACATTTTTAAATAAATAAATTGGACTTATGAATGTTTTTAACCTAACCAAAATTTTACAATGTATGAATTTGAATGGATTTTAATAGAAATAATCTCCAGGAATTTTGATATTGGATTCCATGACTATATGGATATTGTGGAGGAATTTGGAAGATAGATATATATCGTCATTTCCCATATGATATGTGTTGGTTTCAGAATTTGATATTGAATGTAAGCCGATATATTTTCTGTTTATAGCCTTATATTTAATATCAAATTGGTTTTTGGATTTGTTGTGAATGGTGTCTTAAATAACACTGTTCTTAAACCCCGTGTGAAAAGAATAAATCTTTTAATTAAGTTTATTAGAGTTTCTAGTTATATTTAGTAATTGGAATAAAAATGGAATGTGAATTAGGTTTATTGTGAACTGTTTTTTTAACGCCATTCATTCTTTAACCCGATTAACAGTGAAATGTGATTTGGAATGTATAAATCTTTTATTAAGATTTAATGGAAATTTTCCAAAGTAAAATTTTCCAATTTAATATATTAAATTAGAATTGAATGCAATTCGATTTGGTAATAATCGAAGTAAGCTTCTGTGGAGGAAGACTATTAATATATATGGAATTTAAAAGGCTTTGTCGTTATTCCATTTATATTATTATTCAGATACGGAAATTGATATCGATTATATATTGATTTGTTTTCCGTGAACATTCCATAGTTAATGGAGTATGATTTTGGGTTTATCGTGAACTGTGTTTTAAATGACATTGTTTCTTTAACCCCGTTAAAGACAGGATTACATGTCTAACATTGTATTTTGAACCGTATTGTTGATCTCTGCTAAATATATATTTGTTTGATGGCAGAGAATTTATTCTCTTACTTAACACTCTTTGTAACGGCGCGATTTTCGACCCTCAGAAAACCGTGTCGTTATTGAAAGAATTTAGAAGATGAGATAGAAAAGATAGAAATAAATAGAATAGAAGAATAAGAAGTTATCAGAAATCTCACAGCGGAATTTAAAAATACAAATACATTACATCATAGGGTCTGATACATCATAGTACATCAACATAATTATACATCATGATATGGGAATACAAATCTACTGGATACATAGGTGTAGTTTTAAAACTACTAGTCTTGTCCTGCAACTTGAACTTCGTGAGGTTCCATTTGCCAACCTGAATTACTTGCCTACTCATAATAAATATTATGAGTACCCAAGAGTTTAGGGAAAACACAGAAAATAAACTCCGGGTCAGTCAGGGGACTGGTGTGAGTAAACACAGTTAAAAAGATGTAACGGGGGGTAGGGAATAAGGTGTCAGGTATTAACCGATTTAATAACTTTCGGAAACTTAAGCCCAATCCATAACTAACATATGGAAAACGACCCTTGTATTTGGATATCAAAACGTTTGATATATTTTACTATAGTATTTATCAAATAAATACCATCTAGTGAATCGCTTGCATCTCACGTTCACGTACATAGAATAAAATCTAAAACCGTCGAGCGCTTATTGGAAATTTGGTTTCTAACTGACAGGGTATGGGAGCACCCACCGATCAGTGTACTCTAGAGAAGATACACTGGGGTTCAACAAGAACATCCTGCAACCCGGCCACACATGACCGTCCACTCATTTAGCTTGAGTGTAACGAATATATTTCCACCTCCACGGTTGGGAATGACCCACCGATTTCCGAAGGTAACAGCAGTGAATATAGATTAAGAACAAAAGGAATTTCTCTAGATGGTGATAATATACCCTGCTTGGGTATGACCCAACTAGCCATGCTGCCTAGCCCAACTATTGTCTTTCTCGGGTTGTGAGGTTTGAAGTCACGTTACCGTTGACGGATTATTCTTCAACGTCTTTGAATATCACACCGTCCTATCTGACAGATCACTCATTTGTTTCCACAAACATATTCTGGGTATAAGGCTAAAGAAACGAATTTCTTTGCCACCAACAAAATACACTTACGTAAAGTCGATGTGTAAAATCTGATCGATATACGTTGTCAGACATCCGATTGTTCGGATCTGTTCTGGGATTTAACAGACCGTAGACACTATCTTGAAATAGTCCTTGCATTCTTCTTTGTTATCGATTTCCGGTATACGTCGTAATATTCGAGTCGAAGTGGAAATGGGAATTCCGGACTCTTCGAAAACGATGAACGAGATATCTTTCATAGTTGATAATTTATTTTCAGCTTACTGACTTAGATTCAGTTTGCACATCCTGTTATTTATAGTTTATATAACAGTATATAAAATCTTCTGGTTTATCTCGGATATGGAAAAATATCTTTTATCATTGATCAGTGGACAGTGTATGTCGTACACAAGTTGTATTTATTTCCTTTATTTAAACTTTAAATAAATTGTTTAATAATTTATTTAAATTAAATTATCTTTTAAAACTTAAGTTTCCATCTCGATGAACTTCTTCGGAAAAACTTCGATTCTGGGACCTCACTGTCATCATCACTGTTCCACTTGCCTAAGCCAGTTTAAATAAAAAATCTATTTTTATTTAATAAATTTATTACAGATTATTTATTTAATTTAATTAAACTTGATTTAATTAAATTCTTGGATCTTAAAAATCGTTTTTCTCTTGTATTGCCAACCTTCGAAAACCATGGTGAAACCACTCGATTTTCCTTGCCACACCACCTTGCCAGATCTCGTTTTACCAATCTTCGAAAACCCTGGGTGATCACTCGAAATCCAAGCAGATCCATCGGCGGATCACACGAAATCCAAGTGCCAGACCTCGTGCCAAACTCTTCTTCCCCATTCTCCATTTCTTGCTCTCGACAATGCTGTGCAACCGTGCACAGTCGTGCACTGCTGTGCACGTGCACGTCCCCAAACGCCACCATGCCCTTGCCGAACCACCACCCACAAATCCCGTTGCCTTCACTGATCAACTCTGCCCAGTCGCCACCACCATCCATCACCTCCTCCTTGAAATCACCTTCCCACCTTTGTTTACAGAAAACTGCTTCGAAACGCTCCACCTAAACCGACCTCGTCTGACCATCTCCGATCACCTGGAGGTCTCGCACCGCCTCCGATAGCTTCCTCGACTTCCGACGCTGCTCCTCCCCAATTCCTAGTCCACTCGATCAAGCGGGGCCCCCACACGACCTCTTCAAATACTCGAACCCATTTTGCTTTCAAAAGTGTAAATCGAGCTCGTTAGCTCAATCCACTCGCTAGAAAAATCAATTGGTATTTTTCCTATGATCGTCGAAGTCTCACGCTTCTCCACGCTCCACGCCTTGGCATTCAACAACGTTGATCGTCGGAATTTGGCAAAAGTGCCATTTCCGTCCATCTCGACTTATCTACCCAAACCCAACGTTTAAAATCTTGAAAACACTTTTAAAAATCATCGTTTTGCTTGTTGATTACATTCATATCTCTGTAATTCAATTCTACGATGTTTGAAAATTCGGTGATTTAGTTTGAGACAGAGGATAAAACTGTTCTCTGCTGTTCTTGGGTTTTTCAAAGCAAGTTCTTCATGCTTAATACTTTCGAAATGGTTGTAGATGTTTTAGTATACATATTACTACTGAATATACTTGTATAGTTGGTGTCTTGAGATCATCAGGTGTAGTTGCAATTAACAGAGGTGTTTGTTCTTGACAGCAGTATTTCTTTTTGATCAAGTTTAAAAGATGAACTCATTACTTAATCTATGGTGACTTGTAAACATGGTATACTGATGATATATACTTGGTGTTCTAGTATCTACAAGGTTGATATAAACATGATATACTGGCATTGATATATATGAACATGGAAGCATCCAGAAACTGTTTACATTAAACTTGAAATCAAACATGACTTAAGTGAGGTTTACTCACCGATTAAAAACTCCTGAATTATTCTAGCTTGAAGGTGATAAACTCTCAGCAACAACTTCTATTTTCGTAAAGGAGAAAGCATGCAAATGAACGTGTATTTATAGGCAAGGACTCACACAATTGGTCTTCTACTTTATGCTTTTTAACAGTAAAAAGCCACATCCTCTACCTATCCTTTCTCTCTCATTCGAATGGCCAATAAATGTTACAGCAAAGTATATGTACTCTTCACCGAAAATACTTCTTACCAACCCTCTTTGGTCACTCCTAAGTACAGGAGAATATGTTTGCATTAAATGCAAAGCTTGCTTTCATTTAATGCAAGACTCAACCCTTCCCATCAAAACTCAAGAGAATGCTTTCCCTTACTTGGATATTTTTGTTTGCATTCTTACTTTGCCGCAGATATCATGTGCAGGGGAATTATGAGATAGTTAAGTCCTAATCTACTCCTAAATGATGGGTTTGCTTAGCCTTGTTTGCTTTTGGTTTAACTCTCTTGTTTTGTTGCTACTATATTTGGTGTATATAAATATATATATATATGCTTTTTCCATGTTATACTTATATATATATAATATATATATAAGTGTTAATCCCCTTTGTTAAAACATAGATATGTACATAAGTGTTTAACTCTTTAACTTGTATGGTTTTGCTATGTGAATGACACTTATCCATGCTAGTTGTAAAATAGGATTTGTCACTCTAGTTTGTGTTGCCACACTTCTCATACTTCTCTGTGTTATGAATAGTGTTACTAATTGTTGCTTATGTATGTTGTAATATTAAACATTATACATACCTTATATATATCAAGTTCTAGTGCAAATCATATATGTATATACATACATATAAGTGATTATTCGCATTTAAATTGGTTGAGTTCTCTAGATACATTTTAATTTCCTTATTAAAATGAATATCAGACTCTTGAAAAATCCAGCCATTACAGACTACCCCACTTAAAAGAATTTCGCCCCGAAATTACATAAGAAAGATAGAAAGTTTCCAAAAGAAAATATTTCATAAACTGATAGCTTTAGTACACATACACATACGACTAGTTCTATAATACTAGTCTCGATACATACAAAATACTAGACTTGACTACTCAAGTTCTAACTGCCCCAAAATATACATACGTAACTATCCTCCTCCAGTCTCTGTCCTACTACTCGTCGTCAGAGATATCTATTATCTCTACGACCTCCTCGTCATCAGATATATTAAGGACCTCAACTCCGTCCTCTGCATCAGTCTCCTCCTCGTCATCCTCTATATAAATCAGACTCGCTGGTGGTATTAAATACAGCCTCACCACGGGATATCCAAACTCACCGAATACTTGTACTCCTCCTCCTGCCATGCGAAACTCTACGAGAACTTGTTCCAATCTATTCCATATTTCTGTCCTTTGGGCTACTTGCTCTTGTTGTTGGTTTCCCGTAGCAATGACTGGGGTTCCTGGGACAATGACTGGGGTTCCTGGAACAACTTGGTCTTCTTCTTCCTCATATTCTTCTTCATATTCTTCCTCATATTCTTCTTCTTCTTCATCAGTAAAGTCTTGGTGTCCTTCATGTTGTTCCATTGGTCCGTTCATGCCCTGCACTGATCCTTCTGATGATATGCGTGTACCTTCGTCGTCGATGGGTGATCTCTCTCGGTTGTTGTCGGAATCCCCTATCCTTTGTCTCTTTGCTTGTAGCATAAGGAACTGGAGTGGTGTCAACCTCTTTCTTGCCGTGGTCTTCCATACTGGTGCCATCTAACAGTAAACAAGAAAATAGAACTCATTAGTGATGTAAACATACCAGAGAGTTCATAAGTCCAAATAAACTGAATCTATAACACACATATGCAAATGCTCACGGAAATGTAGAAATCGAAATTTTCTTACATTTTAACCATACCAAAGTAAATCATACCTAACCCGTAGGAAAATCTGGGTATAATTTCTTTATCTGCTTCTCGGTCTCCCATGTACAGTCTTTCGGGTTTTCGCTCCACTGGATCTTTAATAGCCTCACTACTTTGTTGCGAAGTTGCTTTCCCTCTCGGTCAACAATACTGAATGGATGTCTGATCACTGTCAAGTCTGGCTCAATCTCTATCTCTTGCTGAACAGAGGGTTCCAGAATTAATGATGGATTGTGCATGCATTTTCTCAAGTGTGATACGTGAAATACGTTATGAATTCCCGCCATATATTCTGGTAATTCAACTTTATATGCTTGAAAACCGATTCTCTCTAAGACACGGAAAGGTCCAACATATCTCGGTGCTAACTTTCCATATTTCCCAAATCTTACTACTCCCTTCATTGGTGAGACCTTCACAAAAACTAGATCCTCTATTTCGAATACTAAATCTCTTCGCCTTTGATCGGCATAGCTTTTCTGGTGATCCTGGGCTTCTTTCATTCTCAGCTTCACTAATTCCACTTTCTCTGCCGCCTCTCGTATCATATCCGGACCAAGTACCAATTTGTTTCCGGACTCTACCCAACATGCAGGCGCTTTACAAGGTCTTCCATATAACGCTTCATATGGTGCCATTTGTATACTCGCCTGGTAACTGATATTATATGAAAATTCTACTAGGTGTAAATGATCTTCCCATGATCCTCCAAAATCTAAAATACATGCTCTTAGAAGATCTTCCAATATACGATTAACTCTTTCCGTCTGACCATCTGTTTGAGGATGGTAAGCTGTACTGAAATTTAACCTTGTTCCCAACGTTCTCTGTAAAGCTTCCCAAAATCTACTCGTGAAAATGGTATCTCTGTCGCTTACAATGCTTGTTGGAATACCGTGCAGTCGTACTATCTCTTTCATGAATACTTCGGCTAATGTTATGGCAGTGCGCGTTGGTTTTACTGGAATAAAGTGCGCACTCTTAGTTAACCGATCTATGATTACCCAAATCCCTTCGTAGCCTCTCGTTGTTCTTGGCAAACCATCGATGAAGTCCATCGATATCATTTCCCACTTCCAGTTGGGAATCTCTAATGGCCGTAATAGTCCAGCAGTCTTTTGATGGTCTCCCTTGACTTGCTGACAACATAGACATTCATTTACGAAAGTAATGATATCTTTATTCATTCCTGACCACCAGAATACTCGTCTCATATCGTGATTCATTTTATGAATTCTTGGGTGGATGCTCAACTTTGATGCATGACATTCCTTTAAAACCTCCTGCCTTATTCCATCCACGTTAGGTACGCATAATCTGCCGTTTATTCTCAATACTCCTTGATTGTCCAACTCGAAGTCAGTCTCTTTTCCGTTTGTGACTCCTCGAATAATCTTTTCCAGTTTGACATCCCTTTCCTGATTACTCATTATCCTTTCTTGGAGAGTCGGTGTGACTTCCAAAAGTGATAATATCGCATTTCTACTCAAGGCGTCTGCCACTACGTTTTCTTTTCCCGGTGTATAAATGATATCTAAGTCATATGATGCAAGAAATTCCAACCACCGCTGTTGTCTCAGATTTAAATCTTTTTGCGTGAACAGATACTTCAATGGTTTATGATCGGTGAAAAGTTCGAATTTCCCACCTAGCAGGTAATGTCTCCACATCTTCAATGCGAAAACAACTGCCAATAACTCCAAGTCGTGAGTTGCGTAATTCTTCTCGTGAATCTTTAACTGTCTACTTGCATATGCAATCACCTGTCCCTTCTGCATTAACACCGCTCCTACTCCCCTTCCACAAGCATCGGTGTAAACTGCAAATCCGCTCGTTCCATCGGGAACAGCTAATACTGGTGCTTCTGTTAATTTCTTCTTTAGTTCTTGAAACGATTCTTCACACCTTGGGTCCCACATAAACTTTTGACCCTTCTTTGTTAACTTGGTCAGATGTGACGATATTTTGGAGTAGTCTCGGATAAATCTTCGATAGTATCCCGCCAGTCCTAGGAAACTACGAATATCTGTTGGTGTTTGAGGTCGTTTCCATAGTTGTATTGCATTTACTTTAACTGGGTCAACTGATATCCCATCTCCGTTTACTATGTGCCCCAAAAATCTCACTTCCGATTTCCAAAAGTGGCATTTTGAAAACTTTGCCTTCAACACGTGTTTTCTTAGAGTTTCTAGCACTACTCTAAGATGACCACGATGCTCTTCTTCGGTTTTTGAAAAGATTAAAATATCGTCAATGAAAACGAGAACGAATTTATTAAGAATATCCCTAAAGACTCTGTTCATCAGATCTACGAAGAAGGCTGGTGCGTTGGTTAGTCCGAATGGCATAACCAACCACTCATAAAAGAAATCCGGGCCTCTGAATGCTGTTAAAGGAATGCAATCTTCAGAAATTCTCAATTGGTGAAATCCCATTGCCAAATCCATCTGGGAGAATACCGTTGCTCCGTGTAATTGGTCGAAAAGATCATCAATTCTAGGTAATGGGTATCTATTTCGGATGGTTACTTTATTTAATTCTCGCTAGTCTACACACAGTCGTAAGGATCCATCAGACTTTACTACAAAAACTACTGCAGAGTCCCAACTAGAAAAACTAGGTCGGATTAAGCCTTTACTCAGCAAATCCTGAGTTTGTTTCTCTAATTCCTGAACTTCCTTGGGAGCCATCCGTCTCTTTGGTTGAATCATTTGTCTAGCTCCTGGGACTAAATCAATTCGGAATTCAATTCCTCGATGCGGAGGTAAACTTTCGACTTCCTCGAATACGTCTTTGAATTCTCTTACTACTTCCAACGTGTCGAGACTTTCTTGAGGTGCTTCTAAAGCGTATAGAAAACTACACGTGTGAATTCCCGGTTTCCCACACGTTATTCTAGCTTTTCGCTCTAAGCTAGTTATAAGGGTTATGATTTCTCTATCACATTTTATCTTGGCTTGGAATTTGCTTAACCAGTCTAATCCAAGTATAAAATTGAAACTTTTGAAGTCTAGAACATAGAAGTCAAATCGAAAAGAGTGTGAGAGATATAAGAGAGTTATATCCTCACAACACATTTTAAGCTCAGTTTTTCCCCCTATGGGGTTTGATACGCAAATGGGATTTGGTGATATAATTGGTTTAAGGTCAAATCGATCTATGGTTTCGGTTGAAATAAAACTGTGTGAAGCACCGGTATCAAATAAAACACAAAGGTAAATTCCATTAAACTGTAAAGTACCTTCCAGCACTCCCTTCCCTTTCACATTCTGAGAAGTAGACGGTTCATCTTTGATTGTAAAAACCCTAGGCTGTGGTGCCCTCTTCATCAATGGACAGTCTTTCACCATGTGTCCTGGTTGCTGACAGTTGAAACAGAGGTTCTTCACTACCATCGCGTTTCTTTGATTCTGGCTCTGGTTCTGGTTTTGGTTCTGATTCTGTTGCTGAGGTTTGACTTGCTGCCTCGGGTATTGCTGGGGTTTCTGTTGCTGTTGTGGGTATTGCTGGGGTTTCTGGTTCCCCTTTTGTTTACAGAAACGTGCAATGTGTCCCTTCTGCTTGCAGTTGTGACACACTACATTCTTAAATTTACCTTCCACAGTCTGTTGCCCCGTCTTAGCTGGGCCCTGATTAGCATTCCAATCTGGGTTGACCTTTCTTTTCATGGCATTCACCCCACTCGTCTCCCCAGCCTGGATCCTCGTTCCTGGTTTCTTGGTATCTAGTGCCTCATATCTGAGTGCTAGGTCCACTAGTTCCACAAATGGATCCTTCAAATGTCCCATCATCCTTCCTTGCTGATTGTCTCTAAGACCAGCCACAAACATCTCGTTCTTTTTCAAAAGAGTATTTATCAGTTCCGGTCCAAAGATTGAAAGTGCGTTGAACTGGTTTTCGTACTCAGCGACAGACATGCTGTCCTGGTTTAAGTCAATGAAGTCTCGGTACATCCTGGTCCTTCCAGTAGCAGGTAGATACTGACCTTCAAAAGCTTCTTTGAACATGGCCCAAGTAAAGTTTTCCTCAGGGGTGTTGGCAGTCTGGGCATCCCACCATATTGCTGCGGCTCCTTCCAGATTCCATGAAGCTAAGAGACGCTTATGCTCGTCATCCAACCTCAGTCCTTTAAAAATCTTCTCACATGATCTAATCCATGCTTGGACTCCGACCAGTGATTCAGTACCTCTGAAAATCCTTCCTCCCAGAGTTGTGTAATTCTTACAGACCATAGCAAAGTTAGGCTGAGTTGGTGCTCGGATTACTTCAGTAGTATCCACTTGGGTCTGGTTAACAGTGTGTCCGTTTGTCGTAGTTGCTCCGCTTGCTCCTCGGCCTCTTCCTCCACGAGAACTCATTTTCAACTCCCTGAGTACACGGATTGAAAATTAGTGACTCATTGGAAAAATATGTCAAGGGATTACCTAAGTAACTACGATCTACCTATATTAAAATATAGTTTTTAGTAGAAATACGCCCTCTCACTATTCCAAAGCCTAAATGTTTCCGAAGAACATAGGCTCTGATACCAACTGTAACGGCGCGATTTTCGACCCTCAGAAAACCGTGTCGTTATTGAAAGAATTTAGAAGATGAGATAGAAAAGATAGAAATAAATAGAATAGAAGAATAAGAAGTTATCAGAAATCTCACAGCGGAATTTAAAAATACAAATACATTACATCATAGGGTCTGATACATCATAGTACATCAACATAATTATACATCATGATATGGGAATACAAATCTACTGGATACATAGGTGTAGTTTTAAAACTACTAGTCTTGTCCTGCAACTTGAACTTCGTGAGGTTCCATTTGCCAACCTGAATTACTTGCCTACTCATAATAAATATTATGAGTACCCAAGAGTTTAGGGAAAACACAGAAAATAAACTCCGGGTCAGTCAGGGGACTGGTGTGAGTAAACACAGTTAAAAAGATGTAACGGGGGGAAGGGAATAAGGTGTCAGGTATTAACCGATTTAATAACTTTCGGAAACTTAAGCCCAATCCATAACTAACATATGGAAAACGACCCTTGTATTTGGATATCAAAACGTTTGATATATTTTACTATAGTATTTATCAAATAAATACCATCTAGTGAATCGCTTGCATCTCACGTTCACGTACATAGAATAAAATCTAAAACCGTCGAGCGCTTATTGGAAATTTGGTTTCTAACTGACAGGGTATGGGAGCACCCACCGATCAGTGTACTCTAGAGAAGATACACTGGGGTTCAACAAGAACATCCTGCAACCCGGCCACACATGACCGTCCACTCATTTAGCTTGAGTGTAACGAATATATTTCCACCTCCACGGTTGGGAATGACCCACCGATTTCCGAAGGTAACAGCAGTGAATATAGATTAAGAACAAAAGGAATTTCTCTAGATGGTGATAATATACCCTGCTTGGGTATGACCCAACTAGCCATGCTGCCTAGCCCAACTATTGTCTTTCTCGGGTTGTGAGGTTTGAAGTCACGTTACCGTTGACGGATTATTCTTCAACGTCTTTGAATATCACACCGTCCTATCTGACAGATCACTCATTTGTTTCCACAAACATATTCTGGGTATAAGGCTAAAGAAACGAATTTCTTTGCCACCAACAAAATACACTTACGTAAAGTCGATGTGTAAAATCTGATCGATATACGTTGTCAGACATCCGATTGTTCGGATCTGTTCTGGGATTTAACAGACCGTAGACACTATCTTGAAATAGTCCTTGCATTCTTCTTTGTTATCGATTTCCGGTATACGTCGTAATATTCGAGTCGAAGTGGAAATGGGAATTCCGGACTCTTCGAAAACGATGAACGAGATATCTTTCATAGTTGATAATTTATTTTCAGCTTACTGACTTAGATTCAGTTTGCACATCCTGTTATTTATAGTTTATATAACAGTATATAAAATCTTCTGGTTTATCTCGGATATGGAAAAATATCTTTTATCATTGATCAGTGGACAGTGTATGTCGTACACAAGTTGTATTTATTTCCTTTATTTAAACTTTAAATAAATTGTTTAATAATTTATTTAAATTAAATTATCTTTTAAAACTTAAGTTTCCATCTCGATGAACTTCTTCGGAAAAACTTCGATTCTGGGACCTCACTGTCATCATCACTGTTCCACTTGCCTAAGCCAGTTTAAATAAAAAATCTATTTTTATCTTAAAAATCGTTTTTCTCTTGTATTGCCAACCTTCGAAAACCATGGTGAAACCACTCGATTTTCCTTGCCACACCACCTTGCCAGATCTCGTTTTACCAATCTTCGAAAACCCTGGGTGATCACTCGAAATCCAAGCAGATCCATCGGCGGATCACACGAAATCCAAGTGCCAGACCTCGTGCCAAACTCTTCTTCCCCATTCTCCATTTCTTGCTCTCGACAATGCTGTGCAACCGTGCACAGTCGTGCACTGCTGTGCACGTGCACGTCCCCAAACGCCACCATGCCCTTGCCGAACCACCACCCACAAATCCCGTTGCCTTCACTGATCAACTCTGCCCAGTCGCCACCACCATCCATCACCTCCTCCTCGAAATCACCTTCCCACCTTTGTTTACAGAAAACTGCTTCGAAACGCTCCACCTAAACCGACCTCGTCTGACCATCTCCGATCACCTGGAGGTCTCGCACCGCCTCCGATAGCTTCCTCGACTTCCGACGCTGCTCCTCCCCAATTCCTAGTCCACTCGATCAAGCGGGGGCCCCACACGACCTCTTCAAATACTCGAACCCATTTTGCTTTCAAAAGTGTAAATCGAGCTCGTTAGCTCAATCCACTCGCTGGAAAAATCAATTGGTATTTTTCCTATGATCATCGAAGTCTCACGCTTCTCCACGCTCCACGCCTTGGCATTCAACAACGTTGATCGTCGGAATTTGGCAAAAGTGCCATTTCCGTCCATCTCGACTTATCTACCCAAACCCAACGTTTAAAATCTTGAAAACACTTTTAAAAATCATCGTTTTGCTTGTTGATTACATTCATATCTCTGTAATTCAATTCTACGATGTTTGAAAATTCGGTGATTTAGTTTGAGACAGAGGATAAAACTGTTCTCTGCTGTTCTTGGGTTTTTCAAAGCAAGTTCTTCATGCTTAATACTTTCGAAATGGTTGTAGATGTTTTAGTATACATATTACTACTGAATATACTTGTATAGTTGGTGTCTTGAGATCATCAGGTGTAGTTGCAATTAACAGAGGTGTTTGTTCTTGACAGCAGTATTTCTTTTTGATCAAGTTTAAAAGATGAACTCATTACTTAATCTATGGTGACTTGTAAACATGGTATACTGATGATATATACTTGGTGTTCTAGTATCTACAAGGTTGATATAAACATGATATACTGGCATTGATATATATGAACATGGAAGCATCCAGAAACTGTTTACATTAAACTTGAAATCAAACATGACTTAAGTGAGGTTTACTCACCGATTAAAAACTCCTGAATTATTCTAGCTTGAAGGTGATAAACTCTCAGCAACAACTTCTATTTTCGTAAAGGAGAAAGCATGCAAATGAACGTGTATTTATAGGCAAGGACTCACACAATTGGTCTTCTACTTTATGCTTTTTAACAGTAAAAAGCCACATCCTCTACCTATCCTTTCTCTCTCATTCGAATGGCCAATAAATGTTACAGCAAAGTATATGTACTCTTCACCGAAAATACTTCTTACCAACCCTCTTTGGTCACTCCTAAGTACAGGAGAATATGTTTGCATTAAATGCAAAGCTTGCTTTCATTTAATGCAAGACTCAACCCTTCCCATCAAAACTCAAGAGAATGCTTTCCCTTACTTGGATATTTTTGTTTGCATTCTTACTTTGCCGCAGATATCATGTGCAGGGGAATTATGAGATAGTTAAGTCCTAATCTACTCCTAAATGATGGGTTTGCTTAGCCTTGTTTGCTTTTGGTTTAACTCTCTTGTTTTGTTGCTACTATATTTGGTGTATATAAATATATATATATATGCTTTTTCCATGTTATACTTATATATATATAATATATATATAAGTGTTAATCCCCTTTGTTAAAACATAGATATGTACATAAGTGTTTAACTCTTTAACTTGTATGGTTTTGCTATGTGAATGACACTTATCCATGCTAGTTGTAAAATAGGATTTGTCACTCTAGTTTGTGTTGCCACACTTCTCATACTTCTCTGTGTTATGAATAGTGTTACTAATTGTTGCTTATGTATGTTGTAATATTAAACATTATACATACCTTATATATATCAAGTTCTAGTGCAAATCATATATGTATATACATACATATAAGTGATTATTCGCATTTAAATTGGTTGAGTTCTCTAGATACATTTTAATTTCCTTATTAAAATGAATATCAGACTCTTGAAAAATCCAGCCATTACACTCTTCTTTGAGACGTACGAGCTTAGAGGTTACATATTGGCAGAAATCAGTAGTATGGTGTAGATTGTCGATGTGGCATGTTTGTGTTTCCAAAGTTAAATAATCATTAAATAATAATTGTCGAAAAACTAAAACTAAGTGGAGTTTTAATGAATCTTTAATTAGATTAGAATGTGAATATGATAATTTAAATTATCAAATATGTGAAATGATTGAGAATGGAGTACCACCAGTTCTACTCCAAGCGATAGTTAAATCTTTAATTAGATTTGAGTGGGAAATAGTAATTAATTTTATCGATAACACTGTGGTGTTAGATATGGATTATTACCAGTTTTGCTCCACGAGACGAATAGGTTGGGATTAATAAATAATTACTTTGGTAAGGCTCGATAATCTCGACTATTTGATAAACCTTAATTTGGTTTAGAATTGATATCTAAAGGAAGATTAAAGTGTAAATATATTTGATAAAATTAATGGGAACTTTTCCCTAAAAAAGTGAATATTTTAATAAAAGAATATTCTAGACTGGAATGAGGCATATGTTGTGTTTTTATAGCAATTGATTATAAGATATGCGAGTTATTCGAAAAGACCGGGTTTATACCCTTTCTGAATAAATGATTCGACGATAAGTCAATGATGGAGACGGTGGTTGAAGACCGAAGATCTTCACATCATTTGGATGATTACTGATGTCTTGATTGGGTTGTACACCCAAGACGAGGTAATACGTGGTGATCTTGTATACGTACTTGGAGATTGACCGGATATGCGAGGACCTCTCTCCTGTATTGGACATACGGGACAAGGAATAAGGTGCCTTCGGTTTCGTTCAGACCTGAAACGAACTTGTAAACGGATGTGCGTCTGACATTGGATTTTATTTTGTGTAAACTAATTTCTATTAAATATATATGCGTTTAGTGGATGATAATTTATTCTCTTTCTTAACACCCTTCTCTGAGACGTAAGAGCTTAGAGGTTATATGTTGATAAACATCAGTTGCATGGAATGAATTTTCAGTATGGCATGCTGAGATGCAAATGATCAAGGCTTCTGTTGAAAAGCAGTGTCTTGTCGTTGATGATCAAAGCACGACTTTAAATAGCATAGCCTTTGTTTATAGCATTAATTCGCGAGCCCCACACCTCGGTATGAGTCAAAAACGGGATAGGGACCATTGGGAATGCACAACGTTTCTTCCTAGCTATGGCCGGTGTCATGGTATGGAGCCCAAACATTTATATTTTTACCTATGTAGATGATGGATAATGAGACGCCTCAGATATATCAGTCATTATAGGACCGATGGATAAGTCCGTTAGGAATTGGAAACGTGTGTTCAGGAATAACCAATCCACAAACGTAAGTGTGGATCGGCCCTTCCGTTCCAATGGTTCACTGCGGCGGATCCTAAGGCATTTGCTAGAGTATCTCAAATCGGTGAGGAGCCATCCCTTGCCTCGACTCATAGATGGAAATCCAATTTCCAATACGTGACATTTCGGTTTTAATTGTAGAGCCTAGTATGGCAACATGATATATGGTACCCATGCCATCTATGATTGATACATTTATATTTGATTTGATTTTGACACTATACACTTATAGTAATATCAAAATGATTTGTTTTAAATGTAACAAACATGTTTGGCTATTATAAGCGAAAATTCTATCCTCCGGCTTGCGTTGCATTGTGTGATGGGACTTGAGTCTTATGGTAGCCTCATTTTTTGAAAAGCAATGCGCTATTTATAAATTGTTTTATGCATTGGTATTTTTGGGAGAAAACCCGTTCCATGTTATACGGCGTGGTCCCTTGATTTACTTTATTTTTTAAAGTAAAGTTTAAAATAACTGTTTTAGTTCTCACACTAGTCCCATGACTGACTCAGAGTTTATTGTTTCTACCTAAACTCTAGGTGCCCATATTTTCCCTACGGGCAGCTAGTAGTTTTGGTTTTTACAGATATTTCTTTTCTAGGATCCTGGATTTACAGCTGGAGCTATATTTGGAAAGCTTTGTATCCGTGTATTCCTTTAGTTGTGTTATGTATTATTTTTCCACTGCTAATATAATTTAAATCACTAATATTTTTCTGATGTATATTATTTGTTCATACTCTATTATATTCTTGTATTCTGATGAGATTGTTGTAAAAGCAATGAATGTTTTATTGTTTGTGTTCTAATGAGTCATGTTCTTAATTCAATCTGGGCTTTCCCGTAAAGGGGATTTCGGGTCATTTCAATCTTCCTGTGTTACTATCAAATGCTACTGTTTGGGTTTGATTTCCATAGTTTTGCTATGGCTTCTTTTGTTTGGTTGAAGGCTATGCCACTCGTTGTGTCAAACTGTGCCAACGTCAAGCTCCTCCTCGTCGGTCCGTACTGGTCCTAGGGAGTATTTACTGCATTATATCAGATCAAAACTTATATTGGCTAGTGCGACTGTGTTCTGTCCCTATGCCATGTCCAGTCTAGGATTACTCTGCATTGTGTTATTTCAATGTTTTGCAATAATAGTTAAGTATGTTGCAAGCCTGTGATGTACTTTGCTCCTTTATGTGTAATGTCACTTCTTTTGAAGTATGTAATTATGTATTGCTGCACTATGTCATGTTACTCCTTGCATGGATTATGAGGTCAAATTGTAGTCTAGATTTTTAGTCAAACTCCAACATTGTATACTAGTTAAGCTATAGTGGACGGTCCACTTTAAAAACCGAACTTGTAGGTTGGCTCTCTGCCAATCTTCTATACTTATCTGTAATTATTGTTTGTTATAATAATAAGTGTTACAAATAAGTTTAAAATCTGGTCGTCTTTGCCAAAAAATACAATACCCAAATCCATGCTTTTGTATAAATTAGATTTTCAGTTAATTAAAAAGAAAGTAAGTCGAACTAAATGACAAATCACACAACACAAAAAATCCAATCTTTTCTTACATCCATAATCCAAAACATAGTTAACCTATGATTGACCATTTCCAATATTATTTAGAGATTTAGGGGATATATATGTATTTTATTTTCATAAAAAAATCCAAATCTTTATAGGCATAACAATCCAATTCTACACTAACAATTATAAAAAATAGTAAACTTAGTACAATTCCCACTTACAGAATAACAAGAAGAAGAACGAGAAAACCGTGTACCATTAAACTCTGGATTGTAGACTCGAAATTGCATACTCTAAATATTCCTCCTAAATTATTATATATATAAATCAAGTTAGTACCTTGTATACATATAAATTTAATTCCATATTATATAAAGAAATTAGAACAAAGGAGAAAGAAAATAGGTTAAATAGAAGAACAGGCTAACCGGACCTAATTCTGGAGTTTAGACAAAATGGAGACAGAGTTTGGAAGAGAATGTATGCTTTGGGAAGGAGACTAGAATCTTATTTATAATTGTTGAAGTGCGTGTGGACCGTCAGATTCATTTTAAAAAATTTCTATGGTTCGTTTCAACAAACAGTATAAATAACCTAACCTAAACAAGCTAACCCCACCTTTTTCCCTTAAGGGAGGAAAACACCCTCTTTAGGAGGACGATCAACCCCATTAAGGAGAGGCGGTCAAGCCTCCATTAAGTCCCGAGAATGGAGAAATGTATTCCCCTAAATGTTGCTTTTTATATTAATTCCTTATTAATGTTGATTGATTACTTTCATTTTCTTACGACCCTTGACAAAGTCTTATATATATATAAGTTTGAAATCCAAAATAAATATTCCATTATGTCATAGGTATTTATTTTTGTTTCAGTTTTACATTACAGTTTGAATTTCAAATGTCGTGTGTATATTATCAAAATAACACGGTTATTCAATGGCTCAGGGCCGATGGCGGTCGTTGAGAGCCAATGGCATAGCCATTCCAATAGAATTCACGACCTCTAACGGTTACCAATGAAAGCAACGAACATTTTCTAATGGCTATACCAAAGGCTTCTAATGGAAATTAGGCAATGGAAAAAGTTGGAAGCCGTTAGGGCAAAATGACCAATAAGCTAAAGTCGTTCCAAAATGATGACCTATAAGCCATTGCAATTCATTGGGAGCCGTCGAAAATATAAGTTTTTTTTATATATAACAACAAGCCTATATCCTTCTAGCCACTCATATATTCATTTCCATTCAATTCCATTTCACACATATATTACATCCATACATCCAAACATCTCAATATATATAAAATAAATCATCCAAACATCTCAACATATACAAAATAAACCATCCAAACATCTCAAACCAACAACCTCATACATCACCAAACTAAGTGTATACCATCAAAATACATCCAAAATAGCATCCTCGTCAACTCCAAACCAATATATACAATATCAATACACAATCCTCGCCAGCTTCAAATAAATATTTACATCATGCAAGCACAAACACAATAAAATATACCTCTCAAACATCTTCATCGCCTCCTCCGAAAGGACCAAACGAAAAAGGAAAGAAACAATGCTTCTGCACATACTCTATTGGTTTTTATTCAGCTGCTCCAATTGTATGGCTCAAAGACGATTCTCCTCCTACAGTTTCTTAATTACTGCTCTAAGATATTTTATATTGCTTTGTCCTGAGCATTTTCATATTCGTTCCGAGCTGTTATAGCCTGCAAATATAATAAAAGATGTCCAGGAAAAGGAAAATGATAATCTAATTTAAAATCACAAACAAATACTAATACATAAAAAAATGAAAAATACAAAATAATAAAAGGGGTACATGACGATATTTGTTTCTAATTGGGTTGCTAGCATATAAAATATCATAGTACTCTACACTCTCACATGCTTCGACTCATATGTTTGCCTCATCATTATTTTTAATTAGGTTGCCAACAAATATTTATATAATTTAAATGATCTGGTAACCTACAATAATATTTTCTACATGTCTACGTAGAAAAAATATGATGTGAACTGTTGTTTTCATATCTAAGGCACATTAAATAGTTGCATAATAGTCAACCTTTTACATATTGACATTAAATATAATATTACAATGTTATAAGATTACTGCTTGGTTCCCATAGCCATAACGCCTATTGTGTTGCGTTGGATCCATGATAGAGTCGAAAAGATCATCTTCTTCCTCTCTCGTCAACTCATTATGATCAGACTTCGCAAGCAGTTATGCCCGTGCCTTCTAAAATTTTGCATATAATGCAAAGTCAATTACCGTTGAAATATTGTAGAACATTAATTTTATTTTACATGGAAAGTTACTAAACTTATCGATATTAAGAAAATAGAATTTAAAATATGCATACATATGCATTGGTTGCCCTATCATCATCACCCGATTGATATGTAATATTCTAGCATCATTTGTTTGCTTTAGTGCATGATTGTGAGCATGTACGTCCATGTATGACACGGGATTTCTGCAAGTTCTTTCCCGCACTAGATAATTTATATATTTTAACTACATAGCTAATTACTGAACTGATCAGTATACAAATGTAATAATTGTTCAAAGTCATATTTAATAAATTTACCGAGTCCTCGCGATGATGCTGAAAAGACTAAGATCCATCACGATGAGTCATTGGGTTCCCGCTTTTATTTGCTGAGTTTCTTTCCGACTCCATCTGTAAATTTGCATCGAATAGTATATGTAATAATTGCAAAATAATTAATCAAATATTTGGTAGATTTACTTTGAACTTGTCATTGTTCCACCAGTTAAACCATTTATCTCATACAACCGCTCCCATCCAGGTCAGATTCTTGCCTGACTTCTTCAGCCCTAACATTATCTCTTTGTAGTTTTTAACAACCTTTGAATTCCAATGGCGCTGAACTAAGGTGACATCAGCCTACCGTAGTTCTACTTCCCCCTGTAAAATGGGAAAACATCACTAATTGTTCATTTATACTTAATTATGGCGTAAAGCGGTATAAACTCAAAATTAAATCTTGCAAGATGGCCCCCCTGATGGGAGTTGAGGATCTTGCTCCACTTGGGCCACCAATTTGACATCCTATTCATATACGCCTACTTAGAAATACCAAGATACATTCCATATGGATCCAATTACTATCCCCCATATTAGATATAAAACATAACTTATAAATATGTATATCATGTAAAAGAATATACTGCCATCTATTAATTTTGATACTTACGCTCTGTCAGCCTTATGTTGCAAATATATGGATGGACGAGCTGATGGCTCACCACTACTCTCACCAATCGAGCATGAAGAGGGACGACATCGGGAACATGGCAAATTACCTATCGCATACATATATATCATTTTATTATTTTAGGACAGATGTATAATTCATCAAAATTATGATACGATGAATCATTGAAAACTGTAATACATGTTATGTGTCTTGCTATGTGTGTGCTATGTGCATGAGTTTAGACTTATTTGTGACTGAGTGTTTTACTCTGATATTAATGAGAAAATATACGTAACGTGAATAATTGCAAAAATTATCGGATATTACTCAGTCTTTGTTGTTTTCTGATTCAGACTTTGTCTCTTGTTCTGTATCATTTTTCTCTACTATCTCAAATGCCTCAAATAATACATTTGCCTCATCATTTAAAGGTCCAATATCATTTTGATCATTTGTAATTGTTATTTTAACATTTTCCTCTATACTTGTTTATTAGGCTTGTTTGTTTGGAATATTCTTTCCATCGAATGTAAATCTTGCCTTGGTTTTAAAAACTGCAGACCAATCTGCTTTATCTCCTTTTACAGATGGATAAGGGGTGTAATAAACTTGTAGGGTTTGTTTGGCTAATACAAAAGGATCATACTTTTGCTAACGCAAGGTATGTTTTATTTCCATAAGATTATAATTTGGATGCATGTTGATACCGAAACCAGAACATTGCTGAACCAATTGCATCTAACAAGAAAACCTCCTTCACTAGTCTTATAAAATATGTCAATTGAAACTCTTGGATTAACACGTAAAATCATGTATATGATTATTAGGATCATCACTGCTTTTAACAAATACACCAATATTGTTTTTATATTTTCCAGCACCATATTGTTTGGTGTTGAATTTATATTAACAAAAAATATTGGATTCGTTTTAATTTACTTTTCGGTCCCAACACCAAATGTTTTAATTCTTTATCGACCACATGATTTGTTGGGTCACAAATGTAGTTTGAAAACCAAATAGTGAAATATTTGCATAAATCATTGCTTGGATTATAGGATTCATAAACACCGTAAATATATATATATATATATATATATATAATATAATACATTGAATTATTATCAATTTACATGTGCAATATTAAATTAAATTTAACAAAACTTGTAATTAATCTTATATTTCCCTAATAATTTGTCCAAATTTAGGACAATTAAGAAGAATACATGTTTGTGCTACATGGTAATCTCTGTCATCTAACCATACTTCCACACATTTTTCAGCATATCGACCATGTTGTTTAAAAATAGACAACATTGCTTCAAAAGAAGAATCTAGTTCAACGGCCTCATCATTGCATGTAACACTTTCAAGTGACAAGTTCACATGATCATTGAAATAATAAGAGAAAAAGAACGATGTTTCTACTTCGATATATGATTTGCAAATCGAACCATCCACTCAATCTTTTTATCTCACTTTTTTTTAATATGATTTAAGTACCTAATAAAAAATATTTCAATCCAGTGTTTATTTTTATTTATAATTAAATTAATATTTACATATTCAATATTAATAACATACTTCACAAATAGATACATCCATCCATACTACACAGGATCTCTAAGACATGCTTCATATAGAAGATAAACAGGTAAATGCTCCAAGTCCATTACATTAAAGAAACCTAAAGGAAATATTTTCTCCAGTTTGGGGAGTAGTATAGGGATTTCTTCATTAAGTTTATGTAAACGACCAATTTTTAATGTAGTTGAACAAATTTGTTTATAAAATAAACAAAGTTCCATTATAACCTTCCAAATTTTTAAGAGCAACGGTCCTTTGAAAACGACAGGTAACAAATTTTCCATCAATACTTTACAATCATGGCATTTCATCCCACTTAGTCTTCTATTCTTATGGTCGACACATCTATGAAGATTAGAGGAAATTTCATCGAGAAATCAAAAACCTTCCACCCATTTTAAAGGTAAATTAACTTGGTTATTGTCTAATTCATAGCATGCTTCAGGTTTTTAACCATCATTTGGCTTCATACAAAACTCAGGACGATTACAATTTCTTCTTATTGCGTCTTTATTTCAGAATATCCTTAGTCTTGCCTTCAACATTAAAAACTGTATTAAACAAATTATCAAATACATTTTCTTGGTATGCATCACACCAATGTTATGATGGATTAATAGATTTTTCCAATAAGGAAATTATCGTAATATACTATGTTTGCATCAATTATGAATCATTGATTTACCGTAGATTTTAGTTCGTTGTCTAGTTCCATGCATCTTTAGACAAATTTTACAAGTTTATATATATATATATATCCTTGCTTGACCAAATCGTTTGTGCTCGTAAAGTCTAATGCCTATTATCCATGAAGTTCTTTTGTCTCCTCTGAAAGGATGGTTACTATGGAGAAAACATCGGTGACAATCAAACCATGAAATTTTCTTCCCATGCAGCAAAAAAATTCTCGTGTTTCTTCCATATAATAAGAAAAATGACCGGCCGTATTCCAATCCAAAAGCATTGCAGATGCAAGAAAACCATTAATAGTCCATAACAAAGAAGCAGATGTCTAGAAAAAAATTTGTTACATCATATGTTTTAAATCCTTCATACCACAATGTTTTCAACTCTTCGATTAACGGTTGTGAGTAAACATTGATACCTTGTGTTGGATCACCAGGGTCAGGGACGGCAATTGTGAGAAACATACATGGAGTTTTCATACACATCCACGGGGGTGATTGTAGGGTGTAATGATTATAGACCAAGATAAGTATCTAGAACCAAACCGAGAAAACAACGAGAATCCTTCCGTACATAAACCTAGTCTAACGTTACAGCTAATTGCTACGAAATCGGGATATTTCTTATTAAAATAATTTCATTCTTCTCCATCAGATGAGTATGTTAACATACCTTCTTCAGGTGTTCTCACACGGTGTCATCTCATATGATGCATTGTTACAGATGATGCATGCAACCTTTGAAGTCTAGGAGTGATAAGTAAATACTGCATACGCAGAACTTTTCTCTTTTTTTCCTTGGTTTGTATCTTTCTTGATTACATATTTTACAATTCCTAAGATTAATGTCTTCTTTCCAAAACAACATGCAATTATTTAAACATGTATCTATTTTCTGATATGGCAAACCAAAAGATGACATAATTTTTTTCACTTTCGCACATTAAATTATCGGACGACATATGATATTTAGCAGCTTGAATAGCAAATGTAAATTCTACTTCTGTAAGGTTGTATTTTGATTTTATTGCAATGTACTTTGCAGTGACTAATAATTGAGTGCTGCTTGTACATCCATTCCAAAGGGGTTTCTTAGCAACATCCAATAACTCATATATTTTTCCTCTCTAACAATTGGTTCCTCTTCGATATTAAAATCATCGTTATCAATTCAACAGTAGGAAACACTGATTGTGCTGCATCTTCGACCATATGTTCTATGAGATTCTCCGTACTAACTTCATCACCAATGACCTCCACTGACCATTCTTGATTAGGGGATATAATTTCTCCATGACGGTCCCACACTAAATAATTGGGTACGAAACTGTATTAGCGTAAATAAACCCTAACCATATCAGGTATTCAATGCTTCAACAACTTGCACCTACTACATGAATAATGAATTTCTACATCGTTTTCAATATTTAAAGAAAATTCGATAAACACATTTACCTCGTTAAGAAAATGCTTACTTATTGGGCCTCCCATTTCCCTTCTTTGATACATCTACCTCCAATCAATTAAATAATTGAACATTTTTCCTACTTTAAAACCTATGATAAAAAATAAAAAACTATTAATCATTCATTTTATATTTTGATTGTATTTTACTATTATTGTAGACATATACTAAATTATATATTATTTTTACAACTTCACAAATTATCAAAATAAATAAACAGTTAAGGGTCAATTGACATTTTTTGCGCCCTCTTTGATGGTCGGTCATCCTACTTCCTATTACAAACACAATAGTAATTACATTCCTTAAATCATATCATTTTGAATGATTTCCCAAAATTTCAGCAGCACTTCCCCCGCGTTCCTTGTATTATATACAAATGTGTGTACACAAGGAACAAAAAGGAAATGTCATCAATTTTGTGAACCATTTAAAATGATATGATTCACGGAACGTAATTACTTTATAGTGTTACACGGAAAAATTTGACAAATGTTGTATAAAATTAATATGGATGTTCGTTTTGTAAGAAAACGAATATCCATTTAACGTTCATATACAACACTTGTTAGACGGGGCCAAATAATATCTAAAGTTTAATATTTATCTATGTTAAATTATGTATTTTTTTATACTTTACCGTTTTATTACCTATGTACTAAATTATTATTATTTTTATTTCACGTAATATATAGCTCATTTTTGCTAGTTATACTTCATTATATACTAAGTTTGGTGATGACGTTAGTTTGTCTTCTGGTATAAGAGAAAAACTGCAACAAGTCCAGTCTACTATTCAGAACAGACAGCTTAATGTTGATATTGATAGCCTTCTTACTGAAGAAAAATGCCTTGCCAACCAATTGACCACTGCATTGATATAATAAAACAAAATGTCCAAGCAGAAATTAAAACATAATTGGCATATACATGGTGACAGAAATACATCCACCTTTCATAAAACGCTGAAGATCCAAAATGCTAATTCGTTAATCTCCTATATCCAAGACAAGGATGGTACGGTATGTCACACTAAATCTACCATCCAAAAAGCATTTATTGATTACTTCCAGAATTCACTTGGCCCTGTGCACAATTTCACTACTTCCCTTGACCTTTTTACATCCCTAGACCTACCTATAATTTCCACCTCAATAAGACGCAAAATTATTGAGGAAATTTCTGAGGACGAAATAAAAATGCAATTTTTGGTATGAAATCTACTAGCTCCCCTAGACCGGATGGTTTTAATGCTTACTTTTTTAAAGCTTCTTAGGTTGTTATAGGTGGGGATGTGACTAAAGCAATTAAAAACTTCTTTAAGCACGTAAAATGCTAGGTGGTATAAATGTGACGCGTTTGGCATTAATTCCTAAAATACCTCAACCTACTGATGTTGGCCATTATCATCCCATTGCTTGTTGTAATGATGTATACAAATGCATTGCTAGGATTATTTCTGAGAGAATGAAGTTGGTTATTTCTGAGCTTATATCCCCTAACCAAAGTGCGTTCATCCATGGCCGTGATATTTCTGACAATATCCTCCTCTTTGTTGAGTTAATGAAGGGTTACAATAAGAATTCTGTCTACCCTAGATGCGTTCTCAAACTCGACTTACAGAAAGCTTATGACTCTATTCACCGGAAATCCATCATATACATCATATATACAATGAAATTCCCAGTCCCATTCCTACATTGGATATATACGTGCATCTCAACTGCTGAATGCTCTTTAAGTTGTAATGGTTCATCCTTTGGTTATTTCAAAGCTACACGAGGTGTACGTCAAGGGGACCCTATGTCTCCCTATATCTTTGTTTGCATGATGGAGGTATTTACGGCTATTTCGAAACTTGCGCATTTCCACAAACAGTTGGACTACCACCCTTTATGTAAGAAAATTTCCCTATCTGCCTTGCTGTTTGATGATGATTTGTTGTTCTTTTCTAAACCCAATCAGAAATCAACTGAAGGTGCACTCAATATCCCATCTCAACTACTGACCTTTAACCGTTCGATGAATATGAATATTACTTGGGTGTTCCATTACGCACAACCAGAATCAAGACTTTTCAATGTTTGTGATTATATGAGAAAATAACTGCTAAGATCTCTAGTTATCCTTGCTCTAAATTCTCGTTATCTAGAAGATTAATTATTGTTAAATCAGTTGCTACTTCAATGTGCATTTACTATGCTAGAATTTTCATTCTGCCTTCCAGACTTATTAAGATTATTAATTCGGCTCTTAATCATTTTTTGTGGCATGGTAAACCCTATTCAAAGAAGATGATCCCCATATCTTTTAAACTTGTATGTTGTCCTAAAGCGAAAGGTGGTCTTGGAGTCATGAACATCAAATTATGGAACATAGCTGTTGTTTTTGCATGAATTGATAAACTGTTTCTCTTTGATAGTAACCTTTGGGCTGCTTGGATGCAACTATACCTCATAAAATATGCTCTTTTTTGTACTATGCTACCTCAACTTGACTGCAGCTAGACATGGAGAAACATGTTGCGTTATAAGGACTTGTTCTTGCCAATGTTTCAGGTTGGAATGAAAAGCAAGCGTAATATTAATTTTTGGCATGATGCATGGGTAGCTAATGGTGTTATTCTCAGTAATAATGTTTCTTATAACCATAGATGGATGTCTGGTATTTCAGAAAATGAGATGGTGGATAGATATTGGCATGATGGTGTGATTCTTCTACCTAACACTAGTTCGTATGATGTTACAAATGCATGGAAGCTTATCGCCGGCAACAATTACTCTGCATTGGATTTTCATGCGGTTTGGAATGGTCACACTCATAGTATCAAGGTTGTCTATGGAAAAATGGTGAATGATGATGGTAGACAGTCATTTCCGTGGCATGCTAGGATTTGGGTTTGCGGTAGTGCTCCAAAGGAGAACATTCATCTATGCAAGGTAATAAATAATAGCTTGCTTACTCTTTCCAGACTTAAGAAAATTAATATGGTCAATACACCATGTGCTACCTTTGTAAAAGTGGGGAAGAATCATCAGATCACTTATTTTTTGAATATTTGTACACTCATTTCATTTGGGAAAAGATTTTGATGCACTTTAGTTTACATTATCCTTCACGCAATTCCAAGGTTGAATGGTTCAACATATTCAAAGCGACCAGATAGAAGACTACGAAAGGTGATCTTTTGTTGAAAGTTCTCAAGAAATTTTTGTACATGGTTTGGATGGAGAGGAACATTCGAGTGTTTGGAGGTGTGTTTACATCGAAATACTCAATGTTGCTTGCTACCTCTAGACATATGTGATTTTATTTTTGTTTATGTAGTGTGCTGACACTTCAAACCAGATTGAGTTTCTGTGCTTGTGCAGACTCTATTTCTTCTCTCTTCATTTAATAATCAGTGGCACGACCCACTATAAATAGCCAGCTTGTGCTTCAAAAAAAAACAAAAAAACAAAACAATTCGTTCATATACTAAATTATACTATTTAAGGAATTCTAACTAGATGATTCCTAACAATCATCTGAAATCATCCAAAACTTATTGTACACCAGATCAATTCACGTGTTCGCATAAATATATAACTCATGTTCGCATAATTTATCCAAAACTATGATAAAACCTATCATACACTACAAGAAAATTTCACATATACATCGGTTAAAAAACGATGTCTCCATTTTTTTGGGAGCGATGTTGATGTCGGTGATCTCTAAAGTGCCAATTTTTTTACATTAGTTAAAAAACGATGTTGAAGCAGCAGTAAGACATCATAAAATACTTAATAAACGATGTATTAACCATTTTTTTGTTTATTTGCATGAACTGAATGCTGATAATGGCTTATTATAAGTCTTAAATTACTGTAAGCATATCATGCAATTAGTACAAAATGACCAACACATCATTTATGGTGGGAATAACTGTTGTACTATATATGCACACACACACAAACACACCCCATATCGTTTCTTTCTAAAAGAAGCAATGTCTATACACCAAACGAATATCAATTCATTTTCATTGAAATGATGTTTGTAAGGCATTTATATAACATTTCCCTTTAAAGGAGGGATATATTTGTTTTGTTTATACACTGTTTTTATTCTACATAACTGATGTCAGTTATAATTTTAAACATCAATATTTTTCCTTGTATATGATATATGCCCTACCATAAAAATGCAATACCAATACCAAAAACAAAAATGTAATATTGGCTACAAACATTAAACAGAAAGTATTCTTACATTCCATAAAACCATTCACCACAAACATTAAATAAGCACATGTTCTTACATTCCATAAAATCATCCACCAGAAACATTAAACAAGCACATGTTTTTGTTCTATACATTCCATTCAGACTTTCATTAAACAAGATTTACAATGTTCTTCAACAAAAGCGAGCGTCTCATTACACACCTCCTCCAACTACTCCACACTATAAGACTTTCAATTCTTCATGCTCCACTGTAGAGAGTTGATAAATAAGTCGGAATAATTTATATGTCTACTAGAATGAAGTGCAAAAGTTCGACGCCACACACAGTATGGGAAAACCATTTAGATGTTTGAGTCACTGTATCACTTAACATAATGACATTCAGAATGAGTTTTGAATCAGAACTTGAGAATCATATTGAAATTGTGAAGGGTAAACATGTATCGGGAGATCCCATGATTTTAATACTTAGAAGACTAGATACGAACCGTCATCGACATCATTTCGGCTTGATTCACTAAAATACTAACATCCAACATAAAACTTATAGGAAACTTAAAGTTAAATAAAATCCCACAGTGGTTTTTCGGATATGGGACTAGCATTCTTTCAACACTATTTAGGCAGCACCAAAATTCCAGTAAATCAAAATAGTTTATTTTAGCACTTGATTATACTAGTATGAAGCAAGCAAGCATGAAATAAACGTAAAGTTATCAAAGTTGCGTGTCAAATATCTAATGCTCGTAGTATTCAAATGCATGCTTCTTCCAAACAAATCCGCAAACTAATTACTTATCTAAACAAACTTTTTCTTCGCAATCTAAGCTTAACGTGATATGCATCATCACATATCTCCAAACTAGATTATTTGCAAATCATGTTTTTGAAACCTAACCAAAGAACTATGTTAGGAACAAAATTTTCTATGCCATCGCACATTTTTACATTCTTAAGCACAATGCTACCAGATCCCAAATCCCCTTGAAATCTAATATACGTCCTATCATTAATTTATCGTTTATCCAACTTAATCAGGTTATTGTGAGCAATTGATTGTGAATTAATTAAGCCGATCAACTGATACTTCCAGATGCGGATAGTGTCAAATCCGTATATGCATCCAGAATTATTTTGAATACCAAATATCAGTCGACCAACTAATGAACAATTTTAGGATGTAGATGTTTTCATATTTGCTTTTTTTTGCAGACTATAATGGGTCCTAATAATACCGATGACAAAATAAGTTATTATGAACTTACAGAGTAGAAACGCACGCTGTGCTCAAAACATGAACAACAAATACTAATCGCATGTAAAGTAAATCTAGATTCAAAAATATGTTTACCTTTTTAAGAAAACTAAATTCCGTATCCTTAATGATTTCTATCACGTAGCACATCACCACGTAACCGCATTCATAGCCACCAGGTTGTTTTGGACATCCCTATTCCAATAAAGTAATGATATATATACCAGCTGCGAAATTAATTGAACATTAATTTAAGTATTCCATAGATAGAAGTGGAAAAGTACTTATAGTGAGATTCTTTACTTTAGGCATTATATTTCCCTTGCCTATTTGGGAATTGAAGCTGTTAATTTCCCTGCAAATTATATAGAAATACCTCATCATGTCAAACTCAAAAAAGAATCGATGACGCTAAAAAAACCAGTTAGGAAAAATTACTTCGTTAATGCTTTTTCTAAAGTCGAAAAACGGCCCAGAACAGACAATGGATTGAGAATATAAATATCACCATCCCATATTATACTCAAAATCCAATGCATGCTGTTATCATAAAAAATATTCCAAAGTCAAAATAATACATATTCACACCAATGTTTATATGCCGAAATATATATACATATAGGTTTCATCAAACACTTACCTATTATTATGCGGTATGAAATATGTGCGATCACTGTGTTCTCTCGGCCTTTGCACAATGTAAGATTCAAAATCTCCGTCGAGTTGAACCGTCTGTCCAGGATGAAAAAAAACAAATGTGTCCAAATCATTTGCCTCGCATATCTTAGGAAATAAGAACCTAGATAAACAAAATATAAAAATTTAAACTGGAACATGCATAATTGGAAAATAAAAATAAAAATACTAACATCATATAGGCTGATATAGCAGCTTGCCCGATCAGTTCAAACTTCAATAATGCTAACACATTCTCATGCAACAAAAAAATTGCCTTCTCTTCCCCAAAAACCTCTACATCGCATGGAATTTGGATCGAGGCCCCACCATCTTTCATCAAGGTTTTTGCATGTTTATATATCAACCTCCACCTCTTTGGCACACTCTTAGGTGGCTCTACTTGAGAATACAAGGTCTGTAATCTCTGACCTGTTTCTTGTGGCGGCAACTCCTTTTGGTTAATCTATAGAAAAATAATCAACCATCATACAGACATCAACACATTTCTATTTCCTTATTTCATGCACACTGAACAAACATATATTATTTAGGTAAGCACATACCATAGGTTGTGGGAAATTGATTGATTCCACAGGCCAGGCTATAATAGAGCCAACAGCTTGATGTACAACCTCCATTTCACCAGGTACCGGCACAGAAAGAAACGCATCTGGGCTGGTATATCCATCCACCGAAACACGAAGATAACCAGGCGGAATATCCCTTCCATGTATTTTATTACTCAATTCATCTTCAATAGGGAAAACAACACCAAATGCAACCTTGGTGTCTATACTACCAACTAACAACTCACATTTTCGTATAAGCTACTAATTATAAATAAAAGATCAAAATAAAAGGTCTCCCCATCTTTTTCTCATGGTGAGTGTATTGTATAAATTTTTATTAATATAAATCTAATTATATAAATCATAAAATGAAAATTAAGATGAAAATTATATAAATCTAATTATTACCTTTATTTCTGGAACTAGTAGATTAGCAATAGCTACACAGTCCTCATCATCACCATCCAACACCAATCCTTTTGCAGTTTTTGCTTTCTTTTCATTTTGATCTCCTGGTTGTTGGGAACTTGCTTTATTGGATAAATTTGGCGACTGAAGACTGGCTCGAGCATAGACCATCGCCTTCAAATTTTCGATTTCCGCCATCATCTCTTACTTTGCCCACATCAGATCCTTCTATGCTTTCTCTAGCTCCACTGACTTCTGCCGATCACGTGCCATCAGCTCAGACTTGGTGATTTATAGCTTTCTCTTAGGAGTAATGAAGCTTCCAACTGCCAGACCTACTTGAACGCTCAGGAGTTTCCATTTCAACAGTTAGAACATCATAACTTCCAAAGGGCTAACCTCCCCCTTCTGTTTCTTTTCAAGCAAGGCATCCTATACACACACAAAATTAAACGAAAAACCATGTTTCGGGATGATTTTGAAAAAAAAAATTATTTTTTAATCACAGGAGGCTCACAATTTTTTCATTCATCTTAGCCAATTCTTCATTTACTTCCATGTTATCCTTTGGCTTTCGAGCCTTCTTCCAGAAAACTGCTCGATCAACTTCTTCACCGACCTCTAGCTTCCCTAACTTTATCTAATTAAGAGGAAGCAATATTTCAAATCCTCGAGAAAATGATGAAAATTACAATTTACTAGTTAGTTGTGAACTTACTTCCTTTTCCTTCAAACCAATATACCCTTTTCTTGACAAGTGATGATGATATTTCCTCTTACCAACCACAACTCTTAGTTTCTTATGAACTGACTGCAACCAATAATATAAATATGAACTTTTTGTTTTTATTTTTATTTTTTGTTTATTTTGAAAATTATTAGTAAGTAATCTGTAACTTAACCCTTTTATATATTTTTTATTACCTTGAAATTGTGATCTACTTATTAATATTCATATTCATATTTATGATATACTTATGTATGCCATGGAATTTATAAAAACAGAACTAACAAATTGATATAAGCGTATATACCTACCAACTAGAAGAAGTTCTCCATGCAACAAAATTTTTCCAATCGACTTACAACAAACGCATTTTGCTTCGGTGGCCTAGAAAGCTTCTTCTTATGTCCAACAAAGGGCACCACAAATTTACAAGTCAAATTTTTCTTGAACTGTCTCCATTTACAGCCTGTAGATTTTAACACAAAAATCTCGAATGCGGGATATATTTTGAATGTATCCTGCATAACATTTAAATACACATCTTATATATACACCATAAGCTCGGTATTCTCTAACTCATCACGAATTTAAAGAAAAACAGACTACCTGAACATCGAGCCATATTTTTTTCTTCAAATCACGGTCTACTTTTGACCAGCTTATAATGTCTATGGGGACCATTGTTCTAGCTAACATCCCTATGTAGGACTGCAATATCTTCCGAGTATCCCCTTTGGAAACTCCAAGTGCATTACACTTTGAAATTCTTTCCTAGAGATTTTCTCACCACCACTTTGTGCATGGCACATACACTTCGTTTCTCGCCGGATTTCCTTCATGTAGATCCAGTAGTAGTACTCATTAATTGCGCCGAATTTGATGATATAGGTTCCAATGCTTGCTCGAAGTCTGATAATGCCTTTTCACTCATCTTTGTTCAGTCTACAAAGTTATAGAACATAATGTGACAAATTAATTAGACAATAGCATGATGAAACAAATTAATTAGACTACGAGATAATAGCATGATGAATCATGTATAAACAAGCAACTAAAAATAAATAATTTAAGGCAAATTGACATACCAAAGGACTGCGAGAACAACAATATAGAAGAAAATAGAACATAAACTATTCTAACTAATACATAAGACCTAATGTAGACTACACTACGATGTTCTCATTTTCACACAAATCCCCTTAACATTATGTCTTTGATTACTAGCGCCAACTTCAACGTCATCCACGAAATCGCATAAAGGGATTTCATAGCAGAATGGTGGAATTTGTAAGGAGATGTCTCATATACCATCTTCGTAGTACACCTCACGATAGTCTCGAGCCATAGACTAAAGCACAATAGACCAGGTAGCATCAACTGGATCTTCGACATAAAGAGCTTATTGGACTTTGGTCAACAAACACACATATTTGTCCTTCTTGTGGCCTTGTCGACTAAAGTCCACAAGTGTAAATCCAAGATCATCAACCTTGATACCTCTATCATTTGCTGCCTATTTAAATAAAAACAAGGGGGCTTTGAATGTGTGGTGATCCAACTCCCATATTTCTTCGATTATCCCATAAAATGTCATATCAGCTTCCATGTTATTTAAATCTTTAGCACTAGCAACTTGGATGGTCTTAGCAACTAATGACACCCCACTGTTTTGGACAACCCTTGCATCATCTCGGTTCTTTGTGTAGTATCGGACCCAATCAACTAGATACCCTTCGTAGGTTAAAATAGAAAATGTTGGTTTTCCTACCAACCAATGTATCATTTCAGAAATAGTTTCATCCCCATTTTCCATTATTTATGTACTGACCTGCAAATATAATTTCCAACACAATGTAAATATACTACAAATTATGATATATATTAACAACCACAACTAAGAATACATAATAATACAACAACATATTTTCTTTTAAGCAACACAAATTCTATTTAACTTCTATTTAATATGATTTTTCATATTTGTTCATTATCTAATGTAAACTAACCTTTCTTTCAAACCAATCAGCAATATGTTCTCCCACCAACCACTGAACACTCTTTCTATTTCCTCAATAAATCCTTTCCATATACTCCTTATGCATCCTGAATATAATTACATAATATAGGAATTACTGCACATATAAATACAAAAAATGATAGTTCTTAAAGAATTAAATACTTATACAATTACAGGATACTTACAGAATATATGGCTCAACTTCATTGTTGTTAATAAGAACATGTAGATGTGCCTCTTCTCGTTCTTTTTATTCCACAAACTTTATTGTTGCAGTAGATAATGGACCAAAATTTCTGTCTTCATCCTTCTGAAGGCCAGCAGTTGTACAACTATGTTTAAGAAACTCTGTGCAAAATTCAGTTGATTCTTCTTTGTGATAACGTTCAGCTATACAACCTTCCGGAGAAAATCGATTTCGTATATAACTCTTCAAGACTTTATTGAACTATTCAAGTGGAAACATCCATCTATAGAACAACTGTCCACATAAACGCAATTCTCCAACCAAATTGACTGTGAGATGTAACATTACTGTGAGAAATGAGGGAGGCAATATTTTTTCCAACTCGCACAAGGTCAATACCACATCTGATTGCAACTTATTGAGTTTAGACACATCTACGACTTTGTTGCACAGAGAATTGAAGAAGAAGCACAGTTTGATTATACTAACCCTAACATTCTTCGGAAGTACATAACGCATTAAAATTGGTAGTAACTGTTGCAGGAGGGCAAGATAATTGTGGGACTTCAAACCATACAACTTTAAATTAGGTAATGATATACAGTTTTTAATATTTGATGGATGTCCATAGGTAAGTTTCATATATTGACAATGACAATAACATTTTTTTCTGCCTTGGACAAAGTATAAGGGGCGGGGGTAAGTATGTTTTCTTTTCTCCAATTACGGGAGCTAAATCAACCCTTATACCCATTTCAGGCATATCAAGACAAGAGGCGACACTATCTTTAGCCTTAAACTTCAAATTTAATAGTGTCCCTATCAAATTATCGCTAACATTTTTCTCGATGTGCATAACATCAAGACATTGACGAATATGGTGAAACTTCCATTATTCTTACTCGAAAAAAATTGATTTCTTCTTTCACACAGATTCTACCATATTTGACTTCTTCACCTTAAATTTCATGTGTTCCTGTTGCCTTAACACTTGTTCTCCAGAAAGGGTTGTAGGTGCGCATCTAAACTCTTGTTCTCCATTGAAGGCTTCCCTTTGCCTCCTATATGGATGATTTTGGTCCAAATACTGACGATGACCTTGGTAACACATTTTCCTATTATGACATAAATACTTAGCTGCCATATCGTCACCACATATTGGACAATACTTATAACCTTGATTGACGCAACCGGACAAATTTCTGTAGGCAAGGAAATCATTTATCATCCACATTAAAGCTGCTCTTAAAGTGAAGTTTTTCTTATTAAACGCATCATATACATTTGGTTCACCTTCCTCCTACAATTTTTTCAAATCATCAATCATCGTTTGAAGATATACGTCAATATTATTACCTGGTTCGTGCGACCCAGAAACTGACACCGTTAGCATCATAAACTTCCTCTTCATACACAACCATGGCGGCAAATTATAAATTACTAACACGACTAGACAATAGCTATACCTATTACTTAGGCCATTAGTATGTGGGTTTATACCATCTTCCGCCAATGCTTAGCGTATGTTTTTTGGCTCACTACCAAACTCAGGCCACCTGTGATCAATATTTCTCCAAGAAGGAGAATATGTTGGATGACACATGTGGTCATCTTCAATTCAGTTGTTCGCATGCCATGTCATTAGTTTATCGGTGCATTCAGACTTAAACAATCGTTTAAATCTGGGAATTATGGAAAAAGACCACATAACTTTTGCTGATATATTAATCCTAACTTTACCATCCTTTCCAACCTTCTAGCGAGATATATGGCACTAGGGACACTTAGAAGCCTCAAGATTTATACCCATGTATAATACGCAATCATTTAGACATACATGGAATTTTATATACTCAAGTCCAAAATTAGATAGGGTTTTCGTCGCTTCATATGTAGTACCAGACAACACATGATCTTTAGGTAGGAAAGAACAAACAGAAGTGAGAAAATCGGTGAATGCGGAGTTGCTAATCCCAAACCTAGCTTTACCGTTATACAACTATAACATTGACTCTAACTTAGTGCACTCGCTTCCCTCAAATAGAGGTTATTCGACATCAGCCACAAACCTCTTGAACTCAAATGATTCTTTATCGTAATTCCCATCATTGTAGTTGTTTCGTAAATATCAATTATTTTCAAGGTAGGGGTCTGCTTTGTAGCAAGACTCGTACTACCAACAGATGACGTGGTACCCCTAAAAGGCTCTTCCCCATGCCAAATCCACTCAACATACCCTAAACTAAGCCTATATTCATATAGATGAACTCTGATTGTTTTAACCGGATTTTTTTTTAAAAGTAACACAACGTCCACATGGGCAGGGAATTGTCTTAGTATTTTTAGCATTTCCTTCAGCGAATATCAAGAAGTTTCCAACACAACTTCATATTGTAAAGAATCCCTATCTTCTTTAATCCATGACTTACCAACCACTTGCAAATCATAAATACCAAATTCAAGCTTACCCACTTAGAACAAATATAAATTAGAAATATCAAACCAAGCTTAACCGCTTACAAACCAAAAGTAATACGAACAGAAAATGTTATACGAACATAGATTTGAGTAGCTTACTACTTACAAACCTAGATCTGAGCTTTAAAAAGAGCTTTGAGCGTCACGTAGCTGCTTTACAAATTAGGGCTTTGAGTATGAGTGGAGAGAGCAGCTTCAGAAATTAGGATTCGAGAGATTGGGGGGAAAGAGAAAAAATCGTGGGGGAAAAGTGAAAATTTTCTGATTCGTTTTTAATTTTAGTTCGGTGAATTTTTTTGATAAAGACACGGGGGGAAATAATTTGGTTAAGGGAGAGAAACAAAATGTCAGGAGGGAAATAATTTGGCTAAGGTGCGGCTTGATTTTTCTTTTTTTCTAAAGCATGTATAAGACATCGCTCCTTTAATAAAATGATGTGCGACCTGATTTTTCTTTTTTTTTCTAAAGCGTGTATAAGACACCGCTGCTTTAATAAAACGATGTCTGAGAAACCAACAACATCAATTTTCCTTTTGACGATGTTAAAAATCGTTTTGGCATCGACAAAAATTGCAAGCGATGTTAAAACTGTGATGTCTATTCTACTTTTTCTTGTAGCGACAATATATATTGCATATTTGCATAAATTATACTATTTGCAAAGCTTATCATACAGTTATACGCTCAATCCTAACAAAAGCATCCTAAACATACACAATAGGCTAAATTTTTAAACCTAGCTATTAGCAAAAATTTGAACATTTTGATGATAATAATAGCAGTTAGCATGCATACGATGTAATAAACTTACATTAGCTATTAGGAATCAAACATCATGCAAAATTAGGCTCAAATTAAAAAGGCTAAATAACTAGGGTTTAGGCAAAAATAACTTGATTACGGGATGATTGGAGGGTAGAGAGGGGCTACAGGTGCAAGTTGGTGGCGCTGAAGGTAGTTTAGAGGTGGATTGGAGTAATGGGAGCGTTTGGGGAGGAGATAGTAATGGTTTTCTTTTATTTATTTTTCTGTTGGGGAAGAAACAATGAGGAGCTCGCGGGTTGTTGAAACATATACAGGTTTTTTTGCAACGGCTTCCGATGACCGCAAACGACAAAATTAGTAACGTGTTTCCACGACCCCCAACAGTCAGTTTATTAAAATAACATTTTCACCATGGAAACAACAGACCATTGCAAGCTGTTGGCTTTTCCATAGACGACCGTTGCAAATATGGTGTGGCTATATACTGTAGTTCTATAAGAGCATTTTTGTACAACTCGTTTTATTCATAACTTTTTCATACGAACTCCGCTTTCAATAAATAAAATATGAAAACAAGCTAGAATCTCGCCACGAATACAATGGTAATACTTTCATGGCCTAATTCTCAACTGTTAAATGTTCTTATTTTAAAACTATTAATATTTTATTAATTGTTATTATTTATTCTTATTTTAATTATTTATGCCTATTTAGGGTATATTTTGACAGGTTGTTGAATATTCCTCAAATATAGCTATTTTAAGTAAATTTGGTACCCTTGCATGTTAGACCAAAAGTTTCTCATATATATATAATTGCATAAGAGAAAAAATGGTCTACATGGAAAAGTTGTATAAAGTTAAAAAAAATCATACAATTTTTTTTCCATTAGGCATCACAACTGAAGCAAATTAATCTACATCAATTTTTTGGCTGTTCAAGCGAGTATTATCTGATTTTAGCAAATTTCCATTGTACCCCACAACTTCTTGGGCTGAAAAGAAGAACGGTGAGTTTATTTGTTCAGATAACATTTTCGCTTCTCTTCTGATATTTTTGATATTTTGTATTCCTCTTGACACTGACTTGTTGAATAATGTCTACTAGAATAGAAACATTCAGTAAGAGAATAACGCTTACTGTATTGAACCGAACTTATATTTAAGGTTACAAGGGCATTATAGTCCATTCAAATGTACATAGTGATCATCACAAGATGCAACAGTGCTAGAACGACCGAAAAATAAGCGGTGAAAATCACTGAATCTGAAATCATGCGGTGGTAGAGAAGCCACGCAATTCATGAATTGAAAATGATCTAATGTTTCCAGTTAGTGCCGCGTTTTCTGACATAACAATTCCCCGTTGTTCTAGCTTTTTCATTGTATAAATAAATGTACATTATCTTTGTTGTGCTGATTCCGAAAAGCAATATCATTTTGTATATATTCATTTTAATTCTCAATCAATAAAACAAAATCTTTTGTTATTTTCTCAATTTGGTATCAGAGCACCACCAACCTGCGTGATTATTCCTTTTCATCAAGTTCATCAGGGTTGTTTTCATCACCTGAACTCTCATTTTGCTATAGTAGTTGTCTCTCTTTCTTTTCATCATAATTTTTTCATCACTTGAGAAAGCCTGCAACCAAGATCAATAAATGTTTTCGTTATTATCAGAATATCAACTATATACTCGTTAGAATTTGGAATTCATCACGCGATTTCTGCTTTGAACGGATCAGTGCATCAATTTGTATCTATTCTAAACTGCTGTTAAAGACTATGCCTCGCCATCAGGATACTATGACTGCATAAGTCTCCATTCAAGAACCATCAAGCCAAATAAATCCCTGATTTAGTATTTCTACCATGGCAAGTGATGCTGCTTTTCAAACAACATCATCAAGTCAAGATAAATTTGCAGAGAACCTAATTAAAACCATAGTTAGTCCACAAACTCAACTAACTACTACAAAATTAGATGATAGCAGTTATATACTGTTAGGATTTCAGTATACTTTAACAATACCCAATTGTGAAACCCTAGATCTGAAATGTAACCATATTGATTTAATCGAGAACAAATCAGAAAATAGATAACCTGATTAGCGGAAGCGTACCTGAATCTGTATCTAATTATTGCAGTACCTGAATTCCATAGTTGGTTGCCACAGAGAAGATTATCTATTGTAGAAGAAGAAGAATTTGGTTCGGTCTTACAAATTGACACAAACCCTAGATTAGATTCAGCTCTCCGTAGAAGAGATTAGAGAGTTGCTAAGGCTTGTGTAATTTGGGGACCATAACCCTTTATTTATAGAGTTGGCATTTTGTAATTCGGCCCTTCAACAAATTATAAAATGCCCCGGTATCTACACATTAGGCCCATGATAACTTAAACTTTAAGCCTATTAATTCTAATCTAAAATTAGATCACTTTAATTAGGCTTTACTCCAAAATAGCACAACACATTTTATTTTACATATGTGACCCAATTGTCGAAATATTCCAACAATCTCCCCCTGGGCCACATATGAAATAACCTTAAAATGTGTTTAACTTTATGAGCTCCAAAATTTGCTATTTATAACATACGGTGTATCTGAGACAATCTCGTCCATTAATTGCGTTGACAAAGGATCAAAGCGGCATTCGTTACATTTATCGTAACTAAACCCATCAATGGTCACATATATCAATACAATCAAATGACATAGATCAATCATGGATGCGTAGCATGGAAATTACATAAAATGTGATCTATACATGTCTATTTCCAACTGGTCCTTCTTTAGTGAGATCGAAACGTTTAATATTTAAACAACCTGAGTGCAAAGAAAACTTCATTACTTTATTTCTGATCAGAAAAAAAACTTGATTTACATATATCTGTAACCGAAACATAGAGCAGTGAGTCATACGATAATACCAAATACAAACTCCCCCTGAACCAGAATATCCTTACATAAAAGTTACACCAATTGAGCTATATGCTCATGAAAGACCTTAGGTGATAGTCTTTTGGTAAGCGGATCTGCCATAATGGAGTTTGTCTAAATATGCTCTATGATTTACAATATATTTTGCACTCTTCCCTTATTGGAAAATAATATATACTTTACTGTCACAATATTACTTGGTCTTTCAATTCTTTATCAATAACTGGAGTCTTGTGACAAAATTTCATTATTATTTTCCATATTTGGATGTCTTATAATTAACCAAAGACGATATTTTCAAAATGGCGAAAACTATAAGTGCCTAAATGACACTTTTCCCTTATATAGTTTCACCCATAAAATATATTATCATTGCTAGAAGTGGATCTTTTTCAGTAATGACATCCAAAATATCCGGATCGTAATTCTTTATGATCTCCACCCGATCCGATCTTTTATCTATGAGCATATAATCTTTTATTTTGTCTTTTAAAGATATATCATATATATCATAACCATTTGGCTACTAAATCATTGATCCACTTTTAATATCAGTAAAGTATCTGCCAAATAATACATGCATATCCATATGTGTATATACATTAGTATGCATTAGAATTCACACTGCAAATGCATGAGAAATCTTTTGCATTTCTTTAATTTCAAGGATGGTAGCAATTATCTGTTTGGTAAAAGAAAAACAACTGAATCGCAGTTTACATACCAAATCTTTTAAGCATTTATCTTCCTAATTTTTTTGTAATAATCAAAATATCACTCCATGAATAATAATGGTGTATTTGAATCCCAAATCCAAAAGACTAATCCATAAATGAGTTTCTTAAGTGGTTTCACCAACGTCTCCATTGAGAAACATAACTTCAATCTCCATCAGATAATGCTCAAAAGTACAAAATGTAGTAAGCTCCAAAGCGATCGATTCTAAAGAATCGTTTACTAAGTCCAAAATGAAACATTCTTTAAAGAAAATAAAATTTCCTTTTAATAATAGTGATTTCAATAAAAGTGCCTTATAAAATTCAATATTACCCACTTGATCCCTTTTGTCTTCGAATAGTTATTCATAACCAATGATCTTATTACTTAAGTCAGAGGGAGATTTCAAACTTTATTATCCATATATATTTATGCTATATGTTCATTTCTTAAATCCACATTTTTAAATTAGTACTTTACATGGATTGATATAAGTCCATAGCGCATCATATTTATCAATCCATTATTTATCTTTATGAAGAAATACTACATAATAATCTGAAATAGCATTTCTTCTCATTTAGGTGGATTTCCTTAGTGATCTTGCATCTTTGAGGTTGTTGAGTTTGTTTTCTTGAAGCAGTTTCCTTAGCTTAAAGAAAAATTATCTTCAACATCGTCTTATTATGGTTCTTAATTTACTTCTTCTCAATAAAAGAAAACAAATCTTAAACTTTAAGCAAAGAAGCAACCGCAGTTGAATCAAAGATAATGATCCTCTTTAAAGACAATGGTATTACTTTATTTCTCCCCCCAAACTCAACATCCTCAAAAAAACTATTGCATTTCCCGCTTTAAAACTTTTCCTTAGTGTGGGTTCATTAAAAAATATAAACTTTAAATTGCTTAGAATATCAATAAAGTATTTTCTATCTTTATGATATCTCAATCTATAACTCCTTAGTAAACTGAAACAAATAATTATATTAATCACCAAAACAAGATTTGAGATATCATTACATAAGTTATTTAGCATAAGTAGCCATAACTTATATATCAGACATTAAGAGCTTCAATAAAAATTTGAATGAATTCATAAATCAACACTATTATTACTTGATGAATATGTTCATATTAGAAATATAAAACCAAAATCTGTCTAAATGACAGCATAAAAAAAAGTATCGAATAAATTCAAGCAGTTTGACTTAAATTTCAATAATAATTTTATATGTCTGTATATCCCAACAAAGAAATAACTATAAATATATCCTTATGTTATTTCTTTTCTTTGAGATCCTTAGTGACTTCTTAATCCTTATTCATACATTTATTTACAATGTATATCAAATGAGTACTTTTCAATCATAAAAAACTTCAATCTCTATTTAAATTACCAAAGCGCTAAATTAGCCCAATAAGATAACATATTATTCTTAAAATAATTTTAATCATTAAATGAATATACTGAAGATAGCACCAAAAATAACGATAACTTGAGTGTCTTTAACTTTTGAAGCAATATATTTTTCCGTATAGTACTCATTTATATTTCTTTTACTTTGACTTTATGTAATCAAGCACCACAAAGAGTGCTTGATTTCCCTTATTGTTTTCACAAAAACCATTTCGATTCTCAGTAGATAACTTATACAAAATTAGTTATCGTTACCTATATCACATCCTTGAAAAACTTCTGAAGTATTTACTTAATGATCATTTAACTCTTGCCTTTGAATTCTATCACCTTTCAATATTCTTCATAACATTATAAGAATATTTAACCGTAGTATGGTTGGCTGTAACCCTCTTAGTTACCAGAGTTAAATCTATAAAGTCAAGAACAAATAACATGCTCTCATACAAATCCTTATATTTATCCCAAAACAAGATGGAAATATTCTTTAAATTGACAGATAATTCAGTTAAATTAGCTGAAAATGAACAAAAATAAAATGAAGACTGACCATAGATGCTCATAGCCAAATATCAACTATAGTAAATTCAAATAATTCTCAAGATACCTAGTACACATTAATATCAAGTCTTTGGACAGTAATATTGACTGCAAGTGGTACTCTTGTTGTAATGATCAAACACTGACAATAAATTCAAGTCAAATAACAACCTTCGTTTGGGCCGATTAATTATTCACTCGAAAAACCTTACAATTGTCACGTATTTATCATCACACATGTATAAGTGATTCGGCCAAATATTAGCCTTCCTTTGGGCCGATTAATATTCGCATGAATAACTACACACAAATATTAAACATTTTCATGAACCACCAAAATATAGAGGTCACTTTGGTGACATATTATTTTAAAGTTAATTCACTACTAATGTAAAATATTTACAGCTGTAAAGAGAGACCAAAATTATTTTTGAATTTGTTACTTTATGTAATGTAATTTGAGTGATATAAAACACTCTCGAAAAAGAACTTTAGATCCATATAACATATGAAAATCTCGAAATTATAACCGAGACATGAGATGATTTACTCAAAAGCTGGTAAGTATGTGGTTCTATTCATGACATTCCTAAATAAATATGATACCATGTATCATAAATAAAACACTTAACAAATGTCATAAAATGAACACCAATTAAATTTCATATAAATTTATATAGGTATGACACATGTCACATTACATAACATGAATGAACAAAGTACCTATACCGTATAAATGAACCATAATATATAGCTACACAGTATACTATTATGTCACTTTATCATTAATTTATTATTTGGCTATTACCTTAGCTCATTCACAATATTCATAAGGATAGTAAGCACATTACTGTATCATAGCATGATTAAATCACAGCTACTGAGTCACTTTATGTTTGATTTACACATGGAGCGTCACTTTGTGCGTAGACTATGTTATTAATTCATAGTACTGTAATATGAAGTACCAAATAAGCTTATGCAAACCAAGATGGACAGTCAAGTCATATTTAAATCACCGAAGTATATGGAAAGTGACGATGGCCAATATGCGCAATAACATAGTATTCTTAAAAAATTCTAAACAATCCATGCCCAAAACCATGATTAAAGATAGTGAAATCTAGAAACATGTTATCTGCATAAGGAGAGTTTGAACGCATAGCTGAATTAAAGTGCAGTAACATACATTCTACTTAAGCCCAAAGATTCATAATTGCTTTTCTGACGTGACGTTCAGGTTGAAGCAAGTTACAAAACTTTGAACTGTAATATGGACAAAAAAGTTCAGACCATTGAATGGCATGGACTGATTTTTATTTTAGAAGGCATTCGAAATTAACGAGATCCGATATTATTTTAGATCATTGAACACATTTTCAACCCATCTTGCCTAAATTAATGCATCCCTAAAAAATCTAAATAGTTGGTCAAAAAAGCCAATAATTATGCCAAATATATCAGAAAATGATCCACTAAAAACAAAAACAAAAAAAAACTTTTTTTAAATGTTTCATGCCGACGTTGTTGCTATAGGTACTGCAAAACCTGAAATGTAGTTTGCTATAACAACTCAATATCTATGCACCTGTTAACATGAATAAGATCCATTAACGCCGGAAATCTTTTTTTTTAATAAAAAAAAAATAGACTGGACTTGATGGATTAAAAATTTACTTTATCACAATCATACGAAGACAGCTTCGTTTATTCCATCAATGCAGCTACTGTTCCCAAAATTAATCTATAATGAATAGTAGCAATGAAGTACCAACAACGAATATCAACTTATATATGTGTCATGACTGGGTTTTACCGAAACAATATACATGTGTCATGGATCATTGTTAGAATACAACAAATAAGTTAATGCAGCATGCGTTAACTTCATGTAGCAAGACATAATTTGAAAACATTGCACCAAAAGACTTTTGAACCTTAAAAAATAGTTTTTTTTAATAAATATATAAACAGAAGTTTTCTCAAATAAATCAACTATGGATGGCTCTGATACCACTTGTTAGGATTTCAGTATACTTTAACAATACCCAATTGTGAAACCCAAGATCTGAAATGTATCCATATTGATTTAATCAAGAACAAATCAGAAAATAGATAACCTGATTAGCGGAAGCGTACCTGAATCTGTATCTAATTATTGCAGTACCTGAATTCCATAATTGGTTGCCACAGAGAAGATTATCTATTGTAGAAGAAGAAGAATTTGGTTCGGTCTTCCAAATTGACACAAACCCTAGATTAGATTCAGCTCTCCGTAGAAGAGGTTAGAGAGTTGCTAAGGCTTGTGTAATTTGGGGACCATAACCCTTTATTTATAGAGTTGGCATTTTGTAATTCGGCCCTTCAACAAATTATAAAATGCCCCGGTATCTACACATTAGGCCCATGATAACTTAAACTTTAAGCCTATTAATTCTAATCTAAAATTAGATCACTTTAATTAGGCTTTACACCAAAATAGCACAACACATTTTATTTTACATATGTGACCCAATTGTCGAAATATTCCAACATATACTATGTAGGTTTCAGGTCGAAAATGACATTAAAAGGTATGGCCTTGAAGGGCATGCCTTGGGCACGACAAGTATACCTTTAAAATTCACAAAGACAAGGATGGAAACATGATCGGTAATAACATGTATGTAAACTATCAGAGATAAGATTAGGTACTGGTTACTCTCTTCTATCACAAGTGACTTGCTACCACAAAATATAGGCTGTCAAACTTCAAATGAAATTTGGGCTATAATAGAACAATTTTTCATCTCTTAATCATCATCCAAGATAATGCACTACAGAAAGCAACTACAAAACCTCAAGAAGGATAACATGTCAATGAGAGAATATTTGGGAAAGTAAAGAATTTATGTGAAGCTGCAGGTCACAAAATGTGTAACGACCCGTATTTTTACGGTACATAATTAATTAATTTAATTATTTAAAATATGGTTTGGTTATTTATAATGACCAAAATTAAATAATATTGAATATTTAATTAAAATAAATAATATAATAATATATTTAATTTCTGAAATAGTCAGAAATAGTGGAATTCACAATATGGTGTGAATTGGATCATCTGTGATATTTAATTTAGTTTAAAGTTGAATTATAATAACGAATATATTCTTTAAATGAAGTTTGAACGTATAATTATATTATAATTATAATCGAGCTCGAAATGGCGCTGCATTTCGTAAATTGGCGATTCGAACTTCAAACGAATATACAAAAGCCGTTTTAAATCGGATTTCTGTGAAACAAGAAACGTTAGGAGCTGGTGAAGTATATTTTTCTAGTGGAAGAGAAAAATCGGGATTTTATCATGTAGATTTTTAGTTATGTCCAAATTAAATATTCAGAAAAACAGCGGTATATTCGTTCATGGCCATAACGGTTACTTAAAAATATTTGAATATCAGGTTTGAATTTAGACAAGGTTCTTTTGAGACGTAGTGATAAATTAATTTTTAGAATTTTACTATAATTTTTAATTAATTAAATAAGAAACTTTTTATTTGGAGTATATTGCACCCTGTAATCAACATTTTGAGGTTTCACAATATAAGTTAATCTAGCGGTATTATTATATTTTCGGGATTGCGGCACCTCACAGAACATGACTGTATTTTCATTTCTGTCTGTAACTCTTCATACGTAAACGTAACAAGTGTTTTGTACAACATGAAAGTGTATGGCATTACCATACTTGCACAATACACAGTGCAGCTCCCTAAAAAAAAATATCTTTTTCCTATTACTTCTCTGCAAAGTAAACAGCTACCTACCACGAATCACAGCTACCTACCACGTATCACAGCACCTACCATACGCTATTCCTTAACCCCGAAGATTTGTGCTTCTATAGATAAACACTTTGGCTCCTCTTGTTTTCTTTTTAGATCATTAGATCCGAAACTTTTCCCTTACAAGCAAAAGAACCCACACAAACATTTAATCTTCTTCCCTTTTGACTGAAACAAATCAAAACCCATATCGCTCTCAATCTATACAAATTATGAAGTAGGCCGCGGGTTATACTAGGAAGTTTCGATAGGGACTTCATGTTTATTTGTGCGTGATAGTGTCTGGAGGTTGCGGATGCATTTGTTGGAGAAGAAGGGGAGATGTCGATCTGTTCTCTGCAGCGAAATGGGTTAGAAGGCCAGTGTTTGAGTTGGTATGATGTTGCTCACGTATGGGACTTTTTGAGTGGGTACATACTGTTGCTGTTGCATGCAAACATGGAAGCATGGGGATTAGTTCGCAAGTACTGGGTTGGAATTAAAGAGGGAGGTTGCGTTAGGTCATCCCAATGCGGGGTCGGTTGAAAAGCAATCGACCCCAACGCTTGGGTTAAATGGCGGGTCAGGGTTGTTTTAGCAACCCTGGAGGTTGTTGGAGCAACCGAATGGTTGCTCCAACAACCCCCCTTAGTCGGCTTTGCTAAAGTCGGCTATGCTTAGCCGACTTTAGCAAAGCCGGCTACAATTTTTTTTTTCTAATTTGTTAGCCCAAGCATAAAGCTGGAGCATTTTTTTTGTTTTATCTATCTCTTAGCCGGCTTTTTAAAAGCCGGCTAAGAGATATATTTTTTAATTTTTATTTTGTCTTAACCAGCTTTTTTAAAGCCGACTAAGACAAAAACAACCCTATCCCATTGGGGGCATTGCTCGGGTCAACCTCCTCGAATTGACCACGAGCAACCCTCTCTGTTGGGGATGCTCTTATGGGGTTCTGCCTTGAAAATGGGTTTGTTGGTATGCCAGGAGGGAAGATAGTGTATATAAACATGGGAGTTTACGGTTTCAACAGGAGGAAGGGGTGCTGAAGCATGGAAGGGAGTTCACGTGAAGTATGGGGATACACGCACGGAAAGGGTGGATGTTAAAGGGTGCCGGGGTTCAAACGGTATGCTCGGGTGGAGTTTGATCCGTATGTTAATGGTGGAGTTTATAATAACCGGAGTGGCGTGGGTTTGTATACAAGGAAATGTGAAGAGTATGGAAGGAGGGGGCGTTAGCATGATTCATGAAGCATGGGGCCATACTGGAGTTTTCATTTTTGTGAGGAGTACAAGGACAAGCGGGTTGTTTGTGTTTGGTGATGGAGGTTTTAACGGTAAAGTCTTGTGGTTTTTGAATTTAACGAAGTAGAAGAGGAGGTTCAACGAGCGGGAGAAGTCGCCAATGTCAACAGGAGCGTGTTCAATCTTTCTTTGTTGGGGAAGATGATTATGCGGTGTACAGTAAACGTGGGTCATGGGCCAATGGTTGGGCCATGTTATAACGGTGAGGCCCGAGAATTTGGGTAATAAATCAACTTAGTTTTAATTTAAATGTTATTAACTTCAAAATGTCGTAACTATTTCGTACGAGGTCGGATTGACGAACCGTCTGTTGCGTTGGGACCATATGGACGGTGCTACACGATGGAACCGACTGAAAGTCCATTTGAGCTCGTTACAATTTATAGCAAAATAAATTGTCCGTCTGAATCAAAGATGGTTATCTTATTATCGATGATCGTCCAATGTGAGTAAAACACACCAACTTTGAACAGTTATATTTTTATAGCGTATTCTTAGAACTGATAATTATCTGTTGATTGTTGTGTGTTAACTATTTGGTTGAATTGCTTATGTATTGGTTGAAATCATAGATAACGATATATATATATATATATATATATATCGTTACTCAAATATTGATTCTGTTTAACAGAATATTTCATATTGAAATGAAATCGATGTTAATGATATTGTTTAATATCTGTGATGCAAAAAACAGGTTGGAGGAATCCAACTGGGTTCCTCAACATTTATTTTACTATTTTTCCTATATTGTGATATATGATGTGATATATAATTTGTTGTTGATTATGTGAGTCTGAATGATATCGAAATGTTATTTGGTATTTTAAATACCGTAAGAAATGTTGGGATGTAAAAAGGGAATTTTCAAAGTATATTTTGAAAATAAATTATTCACATAAAATCAATGGATTTTATATATACGTGGAAAAGGATTTTATATAAGGAAATAATTATAAAATCAAAAGAGTTAAAAAGGAATATATTTGTAAAACAAATATAAAGGAATATATTTGTAAAACAAATATAAAGGAATATATTTGCAAAACAAATATAAAGGAAATTATTTGTAAAACTAATATAAAGGGAATATATTTGTAAAACAAATACAAAGGAAGATATTTGCAAAACAAATAGAAAGAGAAATATTTGTAAAACATTTACTAATAGAATTTAAAAGGAAATATTTGTAAAACATTTACAAATAGATTGAATGGAAATTTTTATTTATAGGAAATAAATAGAGTGTTATAAATGAGATATTTATTTGTTAAATAAATAGAATTGAAAAGAGAATAGTAATTTGTTAAGTAAACAAATAGAAAAGGAGATAATCCAAGGAAGATAATTCAAAGGAGATAATTCAAAAGGAAATGATTCAAAGGAGTTAATTTAAAAGTGTAAATCAAAATGAGTTAATCGATTAGAGTTAGAGTTAATTGATTAGAGTTAGAGTTAATCAGTTAGAGTTAATCAATTAGAGTTAGAGTTAACTAGTTAGAGTTAATCGATTAGAGTTAGAGTTAACCAGTTAGAGTTAATCAGTTAGAGTTAATCAGTTAGAGTTAATCGATTAGAGTTAGAGTTAACCAGTTAGAGTTAACCAGTTAGAGTTAATCAGTTAAGTTAAATGGGTTGAGTTAATCAAGTTGAGTTAATAAAGTCGAGTTAATCAAGTTGAGTTAAATAAGTTTAGTCAAGTCGAGTTGGTCGAATATGGTTAGTCAAGTCGAGTTAGTCGAATATGGTTAGTCAAGTCAAGTTAGTCGAGTCGAGTTAGTCGAGTCAAGTTAGTCAAGTCGAGTTAATTGATTATTAGTTAATCGAAAGGAGTTATCAATTATTAGTTAATCGAAAGGAGCTATCGATTATTAGTTAATCAAAAGGAGTTATCGATTATTAGTTAATCGAAGGAAGTTAATCGAATTTAGTTATTCGAAAGTGAGATTATCGAATATAGTTTATTCAAAAGGAGTTAAATCGAATATAGCGTATTCGAAAGAAAGAGATCGAATATAGTTTATTCGAAAGAGTGAGTTAATCGAATATAAGTTATTTGAAGAGAGATAATCGAATATAGTTTATTCGAAGAAGAGTTAATCAAATAGAGATTACTCGAAGAGAGTAAATCGGCGAATTCGTTTTTATCGAATTCAGGAAAGTACTTATACTTTCCGGTGTTTAAATCAAGATTTATTTAATTATAAATCAGATGTTTATTTATTTATTTACATTAAAGAATAAAAGTTATATTTGAAGTTACATACTTCGAAAGTAGGGATTGTAACGTTATCGTTATAACCAATGGTTTTATAAAAGAAGTGCATTCGTAAATAGAATCCGAGAGTTACGTAAGGAAGTTTGTTAAAAGTTTAAAAGATAAACTTTGACTATTTTGAAGTTAAAACGTTGTTCAGTTAAGGTCTGAGAGGTAATTATATCCCAACTTGATTAACTTCCTTCTTAAGGAATGGTACGGTTTGATAGTGAAATGATGGTTAAGTGAATTTAGTAAATGGTTTGAGTTGGCATAGCGATGTTTTATTTAAACATCTATTTAAATCCAATGTAGGAGCTTTGGAAATGTTTTCCAAGTAAGAATCAGAAAAGTTTTCTATTATAGAAAACAAGAAATGGAAATGTTTTCCAGTGTTAATTACATATATTTTCTAATTTAGAAAATAAGAAATTTGAATATACGGAAAAAGGAAATGACAAATGAAATAAATTAATGATAAATTAATTTAAAGGATAAAAGTTGATTGCTGATTGATCGATGTAATTTCTATCTGGAAATAAGATCGTTGTTTGCACATGTGTTTTTCGTTGATAGTTAACTCATCGACTATCGAAGTATTCGACCATTTTAACGTTGTTAATATGGAGAGACCGGTTGGATTATTATCCGAAGAATCACTCCATATTGGCATAAGCGCTGCGAATCATGTATGCCAAAGATAATTGAAGACGGAGTAAAGTGCAAGGATTGTATAAATCTTAGGTAAAGATTGCATAAGACGGATGTATTGAATAGTGCCTTCAGTTTGTCCAGTCCCAGAACGAACTGTATGGAAGAATGTCTGACAGAGTATATGTAATAGATCGCGTAAGTTGATCTCTTCAAACGTATTTACTTTTGGTGGCAGAGGAATTCGTTTCTCTTAGTTGTATACCCATTGTATTTTTGGGGAAATCAATTTGTGATTTGGCAGGTATGACGATGTGACATTCAAAGTGAATAATTGTGTGATCTTTCAGAGATAAGCGTGGCCTCTAGCCTCACAACCGGGAAATGACAAAAGTCGGGCAGGCAGCATGGCTATATAGGTCGCACCTATTAGGGTGTATAATCACCTGATCTAGAGTTTCATCTACTTCTAAAAATCTATTGTTGATGTTGTCCCATTCGGGAAACGGTTGCTGATCCCAACCGTTGGTGATATACATTCGATACACACAAGTGAAATGAGTGCTCGGTCATGTGTGGCCGGGTTGCAAGATGTTCTTGCTGAACCCAGTGTATTCCTCTCTAGAGTTACACTAGCAAAAGGTGGTTCCATACCTTGTCATAGTTGGAAATCCATTACCCAATACGTGCTTGCGGTTTTGATTGTATACTATATATGTATAACATGAGATGAAAGCGTTTATGCTAGATGATTATTATTTTGTGTTTGATAGACATTATTATAATGTCAAAAGGGTTTTTGATATAAAGATATTTTGGATTCTCATATGGGGAAAACCTGTTCCGTTATACGGCGTGGTCTTATGAGATGCCGTTTTACTTGTTCAAACTATTTAAACTATTTTCTCACACCAGTCCCATGACTGACCCGGAGTTTACTTTGTTTTGTTTTCCCTAAACTCTTGGGTGCCCAATTTTATACGGGCAGTCAAGTAGTCAGGATTTTATAGATTTACTTAGAGAGCTTGGAGCAGGAGGCTTCATGATTATATAGCTATAGTTAATTCCGCTGTGTTGTAAGTGTTGTACTCTGATAATGTTACTGTATACATATACTGATTTTATTTCAAGGATATGTTATCCATTATATGTTGTTTGTTCCGCTGTAAGATTTGTGTTACTCTGATGTTGTACCTTCTTCTTCTTCTATTCTAAGTTTCTATCTTATATTTCCTCACCCTCTAATTTCTTTCATTAACTATAGGTATTTTCGATCCTTGGATGTTCGATATGTGTTATATATCGGATAACCAAGATCGCCTTTTTCCGGGTCGTTAAAAAATGTCAACAAATGAGGACATATTATTTATCATGAATTCTCACGATAGTGAGTATGAAAAAATAGTAGCAATACTTACAATAAAAGAAGAATCACCCTTACTGCAGTATGTTTACACTACCTTAATGGACCAAGAAGTCAAAATTGAACAGAAAAGAGAAGTTGACCCTGAGTACTCGATCAATTGCACTGCCAAGTCAAGAAATAGAAATCAAGAATGAGGAAAAAACTCAAGAAATGACTAAAACACCACCAGAAATCAAATTGGAAAGCCTAGAGAAAGAGGGGAAATGGAATAATTCATCAGGAACCAAATGTCAAATTTGTGAAAGGACAGGTCATACAACAAATATGTGTTATTTCCAGTTTAACTCAGACTACAATGTCTCACAAAACAGCCATAGAAACACAGGCATAAATGCAAACTTAGCAAGTATGAAGCAAGAATGTAAGAATACATAGGATCGAAGAACTTATGACCTGAACTCATGTGAAACCACAAGAAGTGAACGCATCTAGAATGAATGTTGGTATCTAGATTCTAGGGAAACACATAATGTCACAAGTAGTTTAACAAACCTTAACCTGGGGAACAGGGAGTACAAAGGTACACAAACCATTAGTATGGGTAATGAAACTAACATAAACATAACACACACTGGTCAAGCACAAATCTCTAGTAAAAGAGTACTTTATCTAAACAACTTGCTTAGCGTATAAGAGATTAGGAAAATTTAATCTGTGTGTCACATTTTGCAGAAAATGATAATGTATTTTTTGAATTTTATCCCCGTTATTGCCTACTCAAAGATATTCAGATAAATCAAACTTTAATGCAGGGTGACATATATAATGGAGTATACACATTCAATACTATGAAGATTACTGATCACTCAATAAAATGTTGCAATATCACTGAATGTAATGTTTCTGAGATAAACAAAAATATGTTTGATGTGTGGCATTGTAAGTTGGGACATCCTAGTCTGAAAATTGTAAAGAAGTATTGAATAGTAATAATATTAAGATTAATAATGTACCCGATTCTTATATTTGCACCTATTGCCAATTGGGGAAGAGCCATAAATTAGCCTTTCCCTTATCACTAGATGAGTATGACAAGCCACTACAACTTATTACATGTGACTTATAGTGTAACGACCCGCATTTTCAGCAGCAGAATAATTAATTAATTTAATTATTTGAATAGTGATTTAGATAATTAAATGGTCGCTTAATTGAATTATAGTGAATATTTAATTAAATTAAATAATAGAATCATATATTTATTTCTGAAATAGTCAAATAGTGGAATTCACAGTATTGTGTGAATGGGCAATATAATATGTATATAATTCAGTTTATATTGGATTATGTTGACGAATATATTTATAAACGCCGTTTGAACGTATAATTTATATTATAATTATAATATAGCTCGAAATGGCGCTGCAGTTCGCTATTTGGCGATTCGAACTTCAACTGGATATACAGGAGCTGTTTTAAGCCGGATTTTTGTGAAACAAGAAACGTGTGGAGCTGGTGGAGTATATCTTCCTAGTGGAAGAGAAAAATCAGGATTTCGTCGTGCAGATTTTGTTTTATGTCCAAATCAAATTTTAAAATAGTCGCTATGAAATTCCTTTATATTTTGCAACGCTTTATTTGCGTTATAAATGGATTTTCTATATAATTTGAATATCGAATTAAGACTGGAATTTGAATATCGAGTTATAAACTCTGATATGATTATTTTAGAGCTGTGGTATATCGTATGTGAATATATACGATAATATTTATTTTAAATATTAAATTTAAATGTTTTTAAATATATTTATTTATTTAAAGGGGCTATTTAGGGCTTTAAAAATAGCCACTTTTGCAAACGAAGTCGGATTTCAACGAAACTAATTTTGTTGGATCCGCAGCGTCAAATTATTGTTAGATTCCAAGTTTGGTGATTTTTAGAAGCAGTGTGTGGCCGTACGGATTTTTAGAGTGAAAAACAACCAATATTTCAACGGTTAAAAATACGCTGTGTGAGCATACGAAGTCGGAATTCGACGAAACAAGTTTCGTTGGGTCCGTAATGTCGAACTGTAGCTGCATGTCAATTTTCATAATTTTTGAGTGTCGTATGTGGTCACAGGAATTTTAGAGGACGATTAAAAATAGCGTTTGCTTAAAATAAAATTAAATATTCGAATAAAAAAATAATATTGCTCCACTATAAAATACCCCATTCTCCCTAAACCTAATCTCCACAGCCAAAACTTGCGCCGTCACTTTCTTGTTCTCCACAGTAAAACCATCCCCTTCTAAAATCAATTATAATCCAAATAAAATCCCATAAATTCCTAAACTCAGGTATGGTGACCTCTAGGACTTTCTCTTCGTTCTGGTGTCCAATTTGTGGGATGCGATCATGTTTTCGTCGAGCTCGAGTTAGGCAGTAGGACCTAGGGCAAGGTTTTGGCATCGTTTGAGGCGGAGATAGGAGGAGGTGATGGTGGCATTGGATTCGGGAGGCTAAGGCGCAGGTACCGGGGTAGTTTTGGTAGGGTGCGATTGCTTTTGGAGGGGGGCGATTCCCTGAAGCGTGGATCTGGACGGAGGACGGAATGGGGAGGAGGGCGACGAGTTTGAAATGGAGGTGACGAAGAGGACAGTGTCAAGAGGAGATAAACTCTGGTGAACATCGGAAGTAAAGCTCGGTTTCAATTTTATGAAGAAGGAAGGATGAACGAGCCTAGACGATTTGAATGGACTGTGGAAGTTTGCTGAGACCGACGTATTTTCAGTTGGGGGAGATGAAGTGGGTGGGCTCGGGTGTTCAAGGATGAGGATGGGCCGGGCTGTTAAATTGGTGAGGCCCAATGATTTAAATTCTAAGTTTTATTTCAATTAAAAGTGTATTAGTTTGTAACGGTAATAACTTACTCATACGTTATCAGTTTTGCGAACGGTCGGATCCGTTGGGACCATATGAACGAGAGCTTCACAATGAAGCTGACTGGAAGTCCATCGGAGCTCGTTACAATTTATGGCGAAATAAATTGTCCGTCTCAAACATCGAACGCAAACCGATATTTTTCGGTTAACGCGCAAAGGTGAGTAATTCTCACTAACTCTGAACACTTTATATCTTATAAAGTATTTTTAGAATTGATGAATATTGGCTGATTTGCTGTGTATTGGTTGTTTGGTTGAAACTGCTAGACAGTTGTTTGAAATCATCGATAACGATATATATAAATCGTATCGAAGTATTGATTCTGATTATCAGAATATTTTACCTTCATGCTATATATGTTGACTAACATCTGTGGATGCAGGGAATCAGGTTGGAGGGACCCAACTGGGTTCCTCAACATATATTTACTGCTTTTCATATATTTTGATATATGATGTGTTATATCATCCGTTATTGATTCTGTGTGTTTGGATGATGACCAATCATTTTGATTTGATATTTTTACGCCATAAGTGATACTGAAAAGTGGAAAAGGGAAATTTTCAAAGTATATTTTGAAAATAGATTATTTATATAAAATCAGCGGATTTTATATATGAAAGGAAAAAGGGGTTTTATAAAAGAAATCATTTTATAAAATCAAAGAAATAAAGGAAAAATATTTGTAAAACATTTACAAATAAAATAGAAAAGAAAATATTTGTAAAAACATTTACAAATAGATTAAAAGGAAATAATTATCTAGAGAAATAAACTGAGTTATGAAAAGTAATTATTTATTTAGAAAAATAAATAGAATAATGAAGTACTTGAAAATGGATAAAAGTGTAATAAAGGAGAATTTTACACTAGGAAGAATTTAGGCCCGTGCTTCGCACACGGGTAAACAGAATATGAATTCGAAGTGAAAATTTAAGAGAGATCAGTTTTAACAGATAAAGTGAGAAGGTTAACTTATAAATAAAGTTTTATAAATTAATTTAGTTATTTATCTTTGGATAAATAGAGTATATAAGTCAAGACTTATATAGAGAAGTAAAAATCGATTTCCACATCGATGTTTGAAACTGAATAAGGACGAAGGAGAATTTATCGAATAAGAGTTATTCGAAGTAAAGTTATCGAATATCAGTTTATTCGATAGGAAGTTTATGGAATATTAGTTATTCAATTAGATTTGCTCGAATTTGGTTATTCGAGATAGAGTTAAACAGAAGTAGTCATTTAAGATAAGCTACCAGTGAGCACGACTGCTAGCGAAATTCGCAGGGCTGCAGATAGTCTAAGGCGGTCGGATGTTTCCTGAGGGAATCAGGCGTAACCATTGTGACCGCTGCGATCTAGAGTCGAGCGAATGGTGTCAAGTCAAATATTGGTAAATTGATAAAAGTAATTTAGTCGAGTTAATTAAGCTAAGTTAGTCCAGTTGAACTGATCAAGTAAGTGGGTCAAAATGAGTAAATCAGACCGAGTTATCTGAACAAGAGTTAGTCCAGTAAGAGTTAAATAGAATAAGGATAAATTGAATACGAGTTACAACTTAGAGTTAACCGAGTATGAGTTAATAATTTAGTTCGTTATTTATTCGAGTTAGAAAATCAAAGTATTTATAAAGTCATCATAATTCGGATGCAGGGGATTATAACACTATTGTATAATCAAGTGTTTCCGTACGAGAAGTGGATTTGTAAATATAACCCGAGAATGTCGTAAAGAAGTGTTAAAGATTTAGAAAGATAAATTTTGCCTATTTCGAAGTTAGAAATGTTGTTCAGTTAAGGTCTGAGAGGTAACTATACCCCAACTTGATTGACTTCGTTTTTAACTAAGAAATGGTTAAGATTCGATGGTTAAGTGGAAACCAAATAAAGGAGATTTGGCATAGTGATGTTTATTCAAACATCTGTTTAATCAAATGAAGGAGATTTGGAAATGTTTTTCAAATGAGAAGCAGAATTGTTTTCTGAATATAGAAACAAGAGATGGAAATGTTTTCCAACGATAATGATATATATTTTCTAAATATAGTGAATAAGAAACATTAAACAACAGGAATAGGGAAATGAACAAATGGATGAAATGATGATTGTTCGATAGAATTTCCTTCGGGAAATAACATCGTTGTTTGCACACCGACATGTTTTCATTTGATAGTTAAATCACCGACTATCAAAGTTTTGACCATTTTAACGTTGTTAATATGGAGAGACCGGTTGGATTATTATCCAGAGAACCACTCCGTATTAGCATAAGCGTTGCGAATCAAGTATGCTGAATATATTGAAGACGGAGTTGTGCAAGGGCTATCCTGTTTACAGAATAGTGCCTTCGGTTTGTCCAGTCCCAAGACAAACGTGTATGGACGAGTGTCTGACAGAGTATATCCAATAGATCGCGTAAGTTGATCTCTTCAAACGTACTTACGTTTGGTGGCGGGGGAATTCGTTTCTCCTAGCTTTATACCCGTGGTATTTTTGGTGAAATCAATTTGTGATTTGGCGGGTATGACGATGTGGCATTCAAAGTAATGGAGGTGTGATCTGTCAAAAGATACGTTATGACCTCAAGCCTCATCAACCAGGAAAGGACAAAAATCGGGCAGGCAGCATGGCTAAGTCGGTCGCTCCGAAGTAGGGTGTATGATCACCTATCTAGAGAAATTCCTTTTGTTCTTAAATCTATCGATGCTGTCCCTTATCGGGAGGCGGTTGCTGATCCCAACCGTCGGTGATATACATTCGATACACTCAAGCGAAATGAGTGGTCGGTCATGTGTGGGCCGGGTTGCAAGATGTTCTTGTTGAACCCAGTGTATTTGCCTCTAGAGATACACGTTCGGAAGGTGGTCCCATACCTTGTCAAGTTGGAATCCAATCCTCAATAAGTGCCCGCGAGTTTGATTGTATATTATATATGTAGAGCGTGAGATGCAAGCGTTCTACTAGATTGTAAATTACTTGTGATTAGACATTATTATAATATCAGATAATATATGATTTCCAAAGTGTCTTGGGTTATCGTAAGGTAAAAGCCATCCGTATTTATGAGTGGATTGGTCTTACGATTATCTTTTCTTTCGAAAAGGATTTTGGAAAGTTAAACCAAATGATTTGAGTTTACTCACACCAGTCCCATGACTGACCCAGAGTTTATTTTGTTTGTTTTCCCTAAACTCTTGGGTGCCCAAATTTGTACGGGCAGTCAAGTAGTCAGGATTACAGGTATGCGTGAAGAGCTTGGAGCAGGAGGCTTCAGGATTATAAAACTATTGTTATTTCCGCTATGATGTAAGTGTTGTACTCTGATATATATACACTGCTTTCGATTTCAAGATATGTTGTCTATTATATTTTATTCGTTCCGCTGTGAGATTCGTGTTACTCTGATGTTGTTGTGTTCTTCTTCTTCTTCTGTTCTAATTTTCTATCTTATCTATCCTCACCCTCTAATTTCTTTCTTGGACTATCCGGTAATTTCGACTTTTGATTGTTCGATATGCGTTGTATATCGGATAACCGAGGTCGTTTTTTTCTGGGTCGTTACAGTGGTATCAGAGCTGAAGGTTAAGTATTACCTTGGCTCTGTGGCGTGATTCAGTAGAGATGGGGTTAGTAATACCCTAGACTGAGTTTGAGTGTATATATACGAGTGAACGTATTTGTTATTTGATATAAAAATGGTTTTATATGGTGGAGATTTATTGGTTGAGTTGTTTACGAGTTCTAGTCGATCAGTTTGATCCACTGTATCGATAGGAGTTTATAAACACTTGAATACGATGGGTCGACACGATATATTTTGAAAAAAGGGGTAAATGAAATAATTTTACCCAAATTGTATTTTGATATAAGCAAAGTAAGGATATTTGAAATTATTATATGTTGGATGTGTTGGTTGTGATTATAATCGGATAAGATTATAAAATGTGAAATAGTTATGTAAATAACAAATCAAAATTCATATTAGTGAAATATATGAAATCAGATGAATTAAATCTGAATTTAAGTTCAGAATTGGAATTAAAATTGCTAAAATTTGAATAAGCATTGTAAATGGAATTAAATTGAATATATGTGAATTTTAAAATCCTGGGAGATTTTAAATTTGTTACAAGCCTTAAAAAGGGATATTTAGAAATGAATTTCAAAATGAAAGCGTTTAGAAATGATTTTGAAAGTGACATAGTATTGAACTCACTTCAATAGCTGGAAAATAGATTCCAACGATGATCCGGACATCGTCGGTGTTCATTTTCGGGTTTGTAAGTGACGGATTACTACCAAAGGTTTTGTTTTAGAACTGTTTTGAGAAAACAAATTATTTTGATTTTCCAAATGAATGATTTGATTTTGGAAAAGGCTAAGCTGTTTAAGAACTCCCAGAAACAGATTATTTGGAATAAACACAAATTAAATAGAAATTTGTGAAAGCAAATTTGAAATTGAGTTGAAGCCAGTTCAATGGAAATTGAGTTGAATTGAAATAGAATGCTACCAAGTAGAATCGGACTGGATCAGAGATAATCTGGAATAGAAATGAATTGTTGAGTAAGAATTTTGAATTGAGATTGGAATTGCAGTTTGATTGCAGTTTGGCTTGGATAAGCAAATGGCTGTGTTGGAGATAAAAATGGATTGGGGATTGATTGGGAATACATTGGTATATGCAAAATTGATAGCAGAGTTGGATGCCCGACAAAAGGTACACATTTATATTCATAGGAGTTTGACGAGATTTTTGATGAGCCGAATTGGCAAGCCGCTTGGCTGTTTGATTTTCTTTTGGATTAGAGAGGCCTGTGTGGCGGTTTGGGGATTTTCCCGATGCTCCCGGTACAAAGGAGGTGCTGGCGAATTTTTTTGGAAATTTCGGGTGTTAGAAAATTTTCAGGAGTTTTGAAAATTTTCGTTTATAGAAATGAAGTAATAATTTAATTGAAATAAATAAATTCAGTTGAAACGGAAGTTAAAGAAGTAAAACAAATAATTCGAAACTAGTTAATAGGGTTGTTCTCTACCTTAGCAATTTCGAGGACGAAATTATTGTAAGGGGGAAAGAATGTAACGACCCGCATTTTCAGCAGCAGAATAATTAATTAATTTAATTATTTGAATAGTGATTTAGATAATTAAATGGTCGCTTAATTGAATTATAGTGAATATTTAATTAAATTAAATAATAGAATCATATATTTATTTCTGAAATAGTCAAATAGTGGAATTCACAGTATTGTGTGAATGGGCAATATAATATGTATATAATTCAGTTTATATTGGATTATGTTGACGAATATATTTATAAACGCCGTTTGAACGTATAATTTATATTATAATTATAATATAGCTCGAAATGGCGCTGCAGTTCGCTATTTGGCGATTCGAACTTCAACTGGATATACAGGAGCTGTTTTAAGCCGGATTTTTGTGAAACAAGAAACGTGTGGAGCTGGTGGAGTATATCTTCCTAGTGGAAGAGAAAAATCAGGATTTCGTCGTGCAGATTTTGTTTTATGTCCAAATCAAATTTTAAAATAGTCGCTATGAAATTCCTTTATATTTTGCAACGCTTTATTTGCGTTATAAATGGATTTTCTATATAATTTGAATATCGAATTAAGACTGGAATTTGAATATCGAGTTATAAACTCTGATATGATTATTTTAGAGCTGTGGTATATCGTATGTGAATATATACGATAATATTTATTTTAAATATTAAATTTAAATGTTTTTAAATATATTTATTTATTTAAAGGGGCTATTTAGGGCTTTAAAAATAGCCACTTTTGCAAACGAAGTCGGATTTCAACGAAACTAATTTTGTTGGATCCGCAGCGTCAAATTATTGTTAGATTCCAAGTTTGGTGATTTTTAGAAGCAGTGTGTGGCCGTACGGATTTTTAGAGTGAAAAACAACCAGTATTTCAACGGTTAAAAATACGCTGTGTGAGCATACGAAGTCGGAATTCGACGAAACAAGTTTCGTTGGGTCCGTAATGTCGAACTGTAGCTGCATGTCAATTTTCATAATTTTTGAGTGTCGTATGTGGTCACAGGAATTTTAGAGGACGATTAAAAATAGCGTTTGCTTAAAATAAAATTAAATATTCGAATAAAAAAATAATATTGCTTCACTATAAAATACCCCATTCTCCCTAAACCTAATCTCCACAGCCAAAACTTGCGCCGTCACTTTCTTGTTCTCCACAGTAAAACCATCCCCTTCTAAAATCAATTATAATCCAAATAAAATCCCATAAATTCCTAAACTCGGGTATGGTGACCTCTAGGACTTTCTCTTCGTTCTGGTGTCCAATTTGTGGGATGCGATCATGTTTTCGTCGAGCTCGAGTTAGGCAGTAGGACCTAGGGCAAGGTTTTGGCATCGTTTGAGGCGGAGATAGGAGGAGGTGATGGTGGCATTGGATTCGGGAGGCTAAGGCGCAGGTACCGGGGTAGTTTTGGTAGGGTGCGATTGCTTTTGGAGGGGGGCGATTCCCTGAAGCGTGGATCTGGACGGAGGACGGAATGGGGAGGAGGGCGACGAGTTTGAAATGGAGGTGACGAAGAGGACAGTGTCAAGAGGAGATAAACTCTGGTGAACATCGGAAGTAAAGCTCGGTTTCAATTTTATGAAGAAGGAAGGATGAACGAGCCTAGACGATTTGAATGGACTGTGGAAGTTTGCTGAGACCGACGTATTTTCAGTTGGGGGAGATGAAGTGGGTGGGCTCGGGTGTTCAAGGATGAGGATGGGCCGGGCTGTTAAATTGGTGAGGCCCAATGATTTAAATTCTAAGTTTTATTTCAATTAAAAGTGTATTAGTTTGTAACGGTAATAACTTACTCATACGTTATCAGTTTTGCGAACGGTCGGATCCATTGGGACCATATGAACGAGAGCTTCACAATGAAGCTGACTGGAAGTCCATCGGAGCTCGTTACAATTTATGGCGAAATAAATTGTCCGTCTCAAACATCGAACGCAAACCGATATTTTTCGGTTAACGCGCAAAGGTGAGTAATTCTCACTAACTCTGAACACTTTATATCTTATAAAGTATTTTTAGAATTGATGAATATTGGCTGATTTGCTGTGTATTGGTTGTTTGGTTGAAACTGCTAGACAGTTGTTTGAAATCATCGATAACGATATATATAAATCGTATCGAAGTATTGATTCTGATTATCAGAATATTTTACCTTCATGCTATATATGTTGACTAACATCTGTGGATGCAGGGAATCAGGTTGGAGGGACCCAACTGGGTTCCTCAACATATATTTACTGCTTTTCATATATTTTGATATATGATGTGTTATATCATCCGTTATTGATTCTGTGTGTTTGGATGATGACCAATCATTTTGATTTGATATTTTTACGCCATAAGTGATACTGAAAAGTGGAAAAGGGAAATTTTCAAAGTATATTTTGAAAATAGATTATTTATATAAAATCAGCGGATTTTATATATGAAAGGAAAAAGGGGTTTTATAAAAGAAATCATTTTATAAAATCAAAGAAATAAAGGAAAAATATTTGTAAAACATTTACAAATAAAATAGAAAAGAAAATATTTGTAAAAACATTTACAAATAGATTAAAAGGAAATAATTATCTAGAGAAATAAACTGAGTTATGAAAAGTAATTATTTATTTAGAAAAATAAATAGAATAATGAAGTACTTGAAAATGGATAAAAGTGTAATAAAGGAGAATTTTACACTAGGAAGAATTTAGGCCCGTGCTTCGCACACGGGTAAACAGAATATGAATTCGAAGTGAAAATTTAAGAGAGATCAGTTTTAACAGATAAAGTGAGAAGGTTAACTTATAAATAAAGTTTTATAAATTAATTTAGTTATTTATCTTTGGATAAATAGAGTATATAAGTCAAGACTTATATAGAGAAGTAAAAATCGATTTCCACATCGATGTTTGAAACTGAATAAGGACGAAGGAGAATTTATCGAATAAGAGTTATTCGAAGTAAAGTTATCGAATATCAGTTTATTCGATAGGAAGTTTATGGAATATTAGTTATTCAATTAGATTTGCTCGAATTTGGTTATTCGAGATAGAGTTAAACAGAAGTAGTCATTTAAGATAAGCTACCAGTGAGCACGACTGCTAGCGAAATTCGCAGGGCTGCAGATAGTCTAAGGCGGTCGGATGTTTCCTGAGGGAATCAGGCGTAACCATTGTGACCGCTGCGATCTAGAGTCGAGCGAATGGTGTCAAGTCAAATATTGGTAAATTGATAAAAGTAATTTAGTCGAGTTAATTAAGCTAAGTTAGTCCAGTTGAACTGATCAAGTAAGTGGGTCAAAATGAGTAAATCAGACCGAGTTATCTGAACAAGAGTTAGTCCAGTAAGAGTTAAATAGAATAAGGATAAATTGAATACGAGTTACAACTTAGAGTTAACCGAGTATGAGTTAATAATTTAGTTCGTTATTTATTCGAGTTAGAAAATCAAAGTATTTATAAAGTCATCATAATTCGGATGCAGGGGATTATAACACTATTGTATAATCAAGTGTTTCCGTACGAGAAGTGGATTTGTAAATATAACCCGAGAATGTCGTAAAGAAGTGTTAAAGATTTAGAAAGATAAATTTTGCCTATTTCGAAGTTAGAAATGTTGTTCAGTTAAGGTCTGAGAGGTAACTATACCCCAACTTGATTGACTTCGTTTTTAACTAAGAAATGGTTAAGATTCGATGGTTAAGTGGAAACCAAATAAAGGAGATTTGGCATAGTGATGTTTATTCAAACATCTGTTTAATCAAATGAAGGAGATTTGGAAATGTTTTTCAAATGAGAAGCAGAATTGTTTTCTGAATATAGAAACAAGAGATGGAAATGTTTTCCAACGATAATGATATATATTTTCTAAATATAGTGAATAAGAAACATTAAACAACAGGAATAGGGAAATGAACAAATGGATGAAATGATGATTGTTCGATAGAATTTCCTTCGGGAAATAACATCGTTGTTTGCACACCGACATGTTTTCATTTGATAGTTAAATCACCGACTATCAAAGTTTTGACCATTTTAACGTTGTTAATATGGAGAGACCGGTTGGATTATTATCCAGAGAACCACTCCGTATTAGCATAAGCGTTGCGAATCAAGTATGCTGAATATATTGAAGACGGAGTTGTGCAAGGGCTATCCTGTTTACAGAATAGTGCCTTCGGTTTGTCCAGTCCCAAGACAAACGTGTATGGACGAGTGTCTGACAGAGTATATCCAATAGATCGCGTAAGTTGATCTCTTCAAACGTACTTACGTTTGGTGGCGGGGGAATTCGTTTCTCCTAGCTTTATACCCGTGGTATTTTTGGTGAAATCAATTTGTGATTTGGCGGGTATGACGATGTGGCATTCAAAGTAATGGAGGTGTGATCTGTCAAAAGATACGTTATGACCTCAAGCCTCATCAACCAGGAAAGGACAAAAATCGGGCAGGCAGCATGGCTAAGTCGGTCGCTCCGAAGTAGGGTGTATGATCACCTATCTAGAGAAATTCCTTTTGTTCTTAAATCTATCGATGCTGTCCCTTATCGGGAGGCGGTTGCTGATCCCAACCGTCGGTGATATACATTCGATACACTCAAGCGAAATGAGTGGTCGGTCATGTGTGGGCCGGGTTGCAAGATGTTCTTGTTGAACCCAGTGTATTTGCCTCTAGAGATACACGTTCGGAAGGTGGTCCCATACCTTGTCAAGTTGGAATCCAATCCTCAATAAGTGCCCGCGAGTTTGATTGTATATTATATATGTAGAGCGTGAGATGCAAGCGTTCTACTAGATTGTAAATTACTTGTGATTAGACATTATTATAATATCAGATAATATATGATTTCCAAAGTGTCTTGGGTTATCGTAAGGTAAAAGCCATCCGTATTTATGAGTGGATTGGTCTTACGATTATCTTTTCTTTCGAAAAGGATTTTGGAAAGTTAAACCAAATGATTTGAGTTTACTCACACCAGTCCCATGACTGACCCAGAGTTTATTTTGTTTGTTTTCCCTAAACTCTTGGGTGCCCAAATTTGTACGGGCAGTCAAGTAGTCAGGATTACAGGTATGCGTGAAGAGCTTGGAGCAGGAGGCTTCAGGATTATAAAACTATTGTTATTTCCGCTATGATGTAAGTGTTGTACTCTGATATATATACACTGCTTTCGATTTCAAGATATGTTGTCTATTATATTTTATTCGTTCCGCTGTGAGATTCGTGTTACTCTGATGTTGTTGTGTTCTTCTTCTTCTTCTGTTCTAATTTTCTATCTTATCTATCCTCACCCTCTAATTTCTTTCTTGGACTATCCGGTAATTTCGACTTTTGATTGTTCGATATGCGTTGTATATCGGATAACCGAGGTCGTTTTTTTCTGGGTCGTTACAGTGGTATCAGAGCTGAAGGTTAAGTATTACCTTGGCTCTGTGGCGTGATTCAGTAGAGATGGGGTTAGTAATACCCTAGACTGAGTTTGAGTGTATATATACGAGTGAACGTATTTGTTATTTGATATAAAAATGGTTTTATATGGTGGAGATTTATTGGTTGAGTTGTTTACGAGTTCTAGTCGATCAGTTTGATCCACTGTATCGATAGGAGTTTATAAACACTTGAATACGATGGGTCGACACGATATATTTTGAAAAAAGGGGTAAATGAAATAATTTTACCCAAATTGTATTTTGATATAAGCAAAGTAAGGATATTTGAAATTATTATATGTTGGATGTGTTGGTTGTGATTATAATCGGATAAGATTATAAAATGTGAAATAGTTATGTAAATAACAAATCAAAATTCATATTAGTGAAATATATGAAATCAGATGAATTAAATCTGAATTTAAGTTCAGAATTGGAATTAAAATTGCTAAAATTTGAATAAGCATTGTAAATGGAATTAAATTGAATATATGTGAATTTTAAAATCCTGGGAGATTTTAAATTTGTTACAAGCCTTAAAAAGGGATATTTAGAAATGAATTTCAAAATGAAAGCGTTTAGAAATGATTTTGAAAGTGACATAGTATTGAACTCACTTCAATAGCTGGAAAATAGATTCCAACGATGATCCGGACATCGTCGGTGTTCATTTTCGGGTTTGTAAGTGACGGATTACTACCAAAGGTTTTGTTTTAGAACTGTTTTGAGAAAACAAATTATTTTGATTTTCCAAATGAATGATTTGATTTTGGAAAAGGCTAAGCTGTTTAAGAACTCCCAGAAACAGATTATTTGGAATAAACACAAATTAAATAGAAATTTGTGAAAGCAAATTTGAAATTGAGTTGAAGCCAGTTCAATGGAAATTGAGTTGAATTGAAATAGAATGCTACCAAGTAGAATCGGACTGGATCAGAGATAATCTGGAATAGAAATGAATTGTTGAGTAAGAATTTTGAATTGAGATTGGAATTGCAGTTTGATTGCAGTTTGGCTTGGATAAGCAAATGGCTGTGTTGGAGATAAAAATGGATTGGGGATTGATTGGGAATACATTGGTATATGCAAAATTGATAGCAGAGTTGGATGCCCGACAAAAGGTACACATTTATATTCATAGGAGTTTGACGAGATTTTTGATGAGCCGAATTGGCAAGCCGCTTGGCTGTTTGATTTTCTTTTGGATTAGAGAGGCCTGTGTGGCGGTTTGGGGATTTTCCCGATGCTCCCGGTACAAAGGAGGTGCTGGCGAATTTTTTTGGAAATTTCGGGTGTTAGAAAATTTTCAGGAGTTTTGAAAATTTTCGTTTATAGAAATGAAGTAATAATTTAATTGAAATAAATAAATTCAGTTGAAACGGAAGTTAAAGAAGTAAAACAAATAATTCGAAACTAGTTAATAGGGTTGTTCTCTACCTTAGCAATTTCGAGGACGAAATTATTGTAAGGGGGAAAGAATGTAACGACCCGCATTTTCAGCAGCAGAATAATTAATTAATTTAATTATTTGAATAGTGATTTAGATAATTAAATGGTCGCTTAATTGAATTATAGTGAATATTTAATTAAATTAAATAATAGAATCATATATTTATTTCTGAAATAGTCAAATAGTGGAATTCACAGTATTGTGTGAATGGGCAATATAATATGTATATAATTCAGTTTATATTGGATTATGTTGACGAATATATTTATAAACGCCGTTTGAACGTATAATTTATATTATAATTATAATATAGCTCGAAATGGCGCTGCAGTTCGCTATTTGGCGATTCGAACTTCAACTGGATATACAGGAGCTGTTTTAAGCCGGATTTTTGTGAAACAAGAAACGTGTGGAGCTGGTGGAGTATATCTTCCTAGTGGAAGAGAAAAATCAGGATTTCGTCGTGCAGATTTTGTTTTATGTCCAAATCAAATTTTAAAATAGTCGCTATGAAATTCCTTTATATTTTGCAACGCTTTATTTGCGTTATAAATGGATTTTCTATATAATTTGAATATCGAATTAAGACTGGAATTTGAATATCGAGTTATAAACTCTGATATGATTATTTTAGAGCTGTGGTATATCGTATGTGAATATATACGATAATATTTATTTTAAATATTAAATTTAAATGTTTTTAAATATATTTATTTATTTAAAGGGGCTATTTAGGGCTTTAAAAATAGCCACTTTTGCAAACGAAGTCGGATTTCAACGAAACTAATTTTGTTGGATCCGCAGCGTCAAATTATTGTTAGATTCCAAGTTTGGTGATTTTTAGAAGCAGTGTGTGGCCGTACGGATTTTTAGAGTGAAAAACAACCAGTATTTCAACGGTTAAAAATACGCTGTGTGAGCATACGAAGTCGGAATTCGACGAAACAAGTTTCGTTGGGTCCGTAATGTCGAACTGTAGCTGCATGTCAATTTTCATAATTTTTGAGTGTCGTATGTGGTCACAGGAATTTTAGAGGACGATTAAAAATAGCGTTTGCTTAAAATAAAATTAAATATTCGAATAAAAAAATAATATTGCTTCACTATAAAATACCCCATTCTCCCTAAACCTAATCTCCACAGCCAAAACTTGCGCCGTCACTTTCTTGTTCTCCACAGTAAAACCATCCCCTTCTAAAATCAATTATAATCCAAATAAAATCCCATAAATTCCTAAACTCGGGTATGGTGACCTCTAGGACTTTCTCTTCGTTCTGGTGTCCAATTTGTGGGATGCGATCATGTTTTCGTCGAGCTCGAGTTAGGCAGTAGGACCTAGGGCAAGGTTTTGGCATCGTTTGAGGCGGAGATAGGAGGAGGTGATGGTGGCATTGGATTCGGGAGGCTAAGGCGCAGGTACCGGGGTAGTTTTGGTAGGGTGCGATTGCTTTTGGAGGGGGGCGATTCCCTGAAGCGTGGATCTGGACGGAGGACGGAATGGGGAGGAGGGCGACGAGTTTGAAATGGAGGTGACGAAGAGGACAGTGTCAAGAGGAGATAAACTCTGGTGAACATCGGAAGTAAAGCTCGGTTTCAATTTTATGAAGAAGGAAGGATGAACGAGCCTAGACGATTTGAATGGACTGTGGAAGTTTGCTGAGACCGACGTATTTTCAGTTGGGGGAGATGAAGTGGGTGGGCTCGGGTGTTCAAGGATGAGGATGGGCCGGGCTGTTAAATTGGTGAGGCCCAATGATTTAAATTCTAAGTTTTATTTCAATTAAAAGTGTATTAGTTTGTAACGGTAATAACTTACTCATACGTTATCAGTTTTGCGAACGGTCGGATCCATTGGGACCATATGAACGAGAGCTTCACAATGAAGCTGACTGGAAGTCCATCGGAGCTCGTTACAATTTATGGCGAAATAAATTGTCCGTCTCAAACATCGAACGCAAACCGATATTTTTCGGTTAACGCGCAAAGGTGAGTAATTCTCACTAACTCTGAACACTTTATATCTTATAAAGTATTTTTAGAATTGATGAATATTGGCTGATTTGCTGTGTATTGGTTGTTTGGTTGAAACTGCTAGACAGTTGTTTGAAATCATCGATAACGATATATATAAATCGTATCGAAGTATTGATTCTGATTATCAGAATATTTTACCTTCATGCTATATATGTTGACTAACATCTGTGGATGCAGGGAATCAGGTTGGAGGGACCCAACTGGGTTCCTCAACATATATTTACTGCTTTTCATATATTTTGATATATGATGTGTTATATCATCCGTTATTGATTCTGTGTGTTTGGATGATGACCAATCATTTTGATTTGATATTTTTACGCCATAAGTGATACTGAAAAGTGGAAAAGGGAAATTTTCAAAGTATATTTTGAAAATAGATTATTTATATAAAATCAGCGGATTTTATATATGAAAGGAAAAAGGGGTTTTATAAAAGAAATCATTTTATAAAATCAAAGAAATAAAGGAAAAATATTTGTAAAACATTTACAAATAAAATAGAAAAGAAAATATTTGTAAAAACATTTACAAATAGATTAAAAGGAAATAATTATCTAGAGAAATAAACTGAGTTATGAAAAGTAATTATTTATTTAGAAAAATAAATAGAATAATGAAGTACTTGAAAATGGATAAAAGTGTAATAAAGGAGAATTTTACACTAGGAAGAATTTAGGCCCGTGCTTCGCACACGGGTAAACAGAATATGAATTCGAAGTGAAAATTTAAGAGAGATCAGTTTTAACAGATAAAGTGAGAAGGTTAACTTATAAATAAAGTTTTATAAATTAATTTAGTTATTTATCTTTGGATAAATAGAGTATATAAGTCAAGACTTATATAGAGAAGTAAAAATCGATTTCCACATCGATGTTTGAAACTGAATAAGGACGAAGGAGAATTTATCGAATAAGAGTTATTCGAAGTAAAGTTATCGAATATCAGTTTATTCGATAGGAAGTTTATGGAATATTAGTTATTCAATTAGATTTGCTCGAATTTGGTTATTCGAGATAGAGTTAAACAGAAGTAGTCATTTAAGATAAGCTACCAGTGAGCACGACTGCTAGCGAAATTCGCAGGGCTGCAGATAGTCTAAGGCGGTCGGATGTTTCCTGAGGGAATCAGGCGTAACCATTGTGACCGCTGCGATCTAGAGTCGAGCGAATGGTGTCAAGTCAAATATTGGTAAATTGATAAAAGTAATTTAGTCGAGTTAATTAAGCTAAGTTAGTCCAGTTGAACTGATCAAGTAAGTGGGTCAAAATGAGTAAATCAGACCGAGTTATCTGAACAAGAGTTAGTCCAGTAAGAGTTAAATAGAATAAGGATAAATTGAATACGAGTTACAACTTAGAGTTAACCGAGTATGAGTTAATAATTTAGTTCGTTATTTATTCGAGTTAGAAAATCAAAGTATTTATAAAGTCATCATAATTCGGATGCAGGGGATTATAACACTATTGTATAATCAAGTGTTTCCGTACGAGAAGTGGATTTGTAAATATAACCCGAGAATGTCGTAAAGAAGTGTTAAAGATTTAGAAAGATAAATTTTGCCTATTTCGAAGTTAGAAATGTTGTTCAGTTAAGGTCTGAGAGGTAACTATACCCCAACTTGATTGACTTCGTTTTTAACTAAGAAATGGTTAAGATTCGATGGTTAAGTGGAAACCAAATGAAGGAGATTTGGCATAGTGATGTTTATTCAAACATCTGTTTAATCAAATGAAGGAGATTTGGAAATGTTTTTCAAATGAGAAGCAGAATTGTTTTCTGAATATAGAAACAAGAGATGGAAATGTTTTCCAACGATAATGATATATATTTTCTAAATATAGTGAATAAGAAACATTAAACAACAGGAATAGGGAAATGAACAAATGGATGAAATGATGATTGTTCGATAGAATTTCCTTCGGGAAATAACATCGTTGTTTGCACACCGACATGTTTTCATTTGATAGTTAAATCACCGACTATCAAAGTTTTGACCATTTTAACGTTGTTAATATGGAGAGACCGGTTGGATTATTATCCAGAGAACCACTCCGTATTAGCATAAGCGTTG